>PVKS010036969.1:0-18926 GCA_004027875.1 Aplodontia rufa
GGATGGCAATGGAAGAAATCATGTTGAACAAAGTCAGCCTAACCCAGAGAGTCAAGGGTTGAATGTCTTCATTCATCTGTGGAGGTTGGAGCTAGACCCAGGCCTGTGTGAAAGGAGGTCAACCCTCATGTATTAGACCCAGCAAAGGAGTAGTAACACATAACCTAGGGCATTCGTAGAGATTTATTGAGAAGGAGTGGAGAGGGGAAGAGGGAAGAATACGGTAGGATCTAGCGGGTAAATCTAATTTAAGAATATATACATAGCATATTGTTACATTGGATGCATTTTTGATTGTATAATAACTAAATTTCTTAATTAAAAATGCTCCCAACTATTTGAATAAATTACTGCATGACATACAACCACTTATGGACCTCAACACAATAATACTGGGAGACTTCAACACTCCTCTGTCAACAATAGACAGATCATCAAAGAAAAAACAATAAAGAAATCTCCAACCTAATCAAATTCATAAATCAAATGGACTTAACAGACATCTATAGAATATTTCACCCCAAATCAGCTGAATACACCTTCTCTCCAACACATGGGTCCTGCTCCAAAATAAATAATATTCTAGTTCACAAAGGAAATCTCACCAAATATAAAAAAGTAGCTATTATTCTATGTATCCTCTCAGAACATGATGCCATGATCCTAGCAATTAACAGCAAAAATCAAAACAGAAAACACACATATATATGGTGATTGAATAAAACCCTATTAAATGTAGAATGATCCAAGAAGACATGAGAGCAGAAATCATGAAATTTTTAGAAGAGAATGAGAATGAAGACACAACATATCAAAACCTCTGGGTCAGCAGAGGCAAAGCTTTCTAAATGGGAAATTTTATGGCACTAAATGACCACATTGAAAATGAGGAGAGATCCCAAATTAATAAGCTTATGCTCTACCTCAAATCCCTACAAAAGGAAGAACAATCTAATCCCAAAGCCAGCTGAAGACAGGAAATAATCAAGATCAGAGGTGAAATCAATGAAATTGAGAACAAAAAAGCAATAAAAAGAATCAACAAAACAAAGAGCTGGTACTTTGAAAAAATAAATAAAATTGATAGACCTCCAGCCAATCTCACTAAAAGAAGGAGGGAAATGAAGCAAAACAATAAAATCACCAATGAAAATGGGGTAATCACCACTGGCCACATTGAAATCAAACAGATTATCAGAACATATTTTGAAAAACTATACTCCTCTAAATCAGATAATCTGGAGGACGTGGACAAACTTCTAGACACATACAACATCTCTAAATTGATGCAGGTTGATGTTGAATTCCTAAACAGTCCGATAATAGGCACTGAAATCCATAGAGCAATTAAAAGCCTACCAAAGAAGAAAAACCTAGGACTTGATGGATTCCCTGCTGAGTTTTACCACACCTATGAGGAAGAGCTAACACCTCTCCTTATTAAGCTATTACAAGAAATTGAAAAGGAAGGAACTCTTCAGAACACTTTTTATGAGGCAATCATAACTCTGATATCAAAACCCAACAAAGACACATCAAAAAACTGTTGTAAAGCACACCCTTGTGCAGTTGCAAAGAACTTGGTGGAATTGTGTCTACATCAATGGTGCTACGGAAGACAGAACTTAACAGCAATGAACTAGGTTACCCGGCGGAAGAAATACCTGACCAGCAAAGCATTCAAGGTGGCCAGTGATTCCTCCAGCTGTCTCCAATAAAATGAGAGGAGAGAGATTATTGAGAACTGGAAGTTATAATTAAAAGGAAAGAAGAAATGAAAGATTTGGAAAACTCAGCCTCACCATGCAAGGACCGAAAGGGCATTTTTAGGAGAGCAAACAAAAGGTGTGGCCAAGTAACCCTTTGCTAAAGAGATTAGTGTGGCTTGAAGGGAGCCAGGCGCCATTCACCAAGGCAATGGGAGAATGACTCAGATGGCATTTCAGAGGTGTCAAGGACCTTGAGCACAAGGGTTCCTCAAGGGCACACCTGGGACCTCAGCATTGCTGCATAGGGCCACTTCAGGACTCTGCTTCCTGAATTTGGGCACAGCACTCCTCAGAGGCTCCTTGGGCTCAAGCAGGCCCACAAGCAGCTTGTGCCACAACTCCAGAGGGTGGATGCAGTAAGCCTCCACCCATGTGGCCCAATTAATATTTCACCACACTTTATTGGTCACTTATCTGTCAATCATCAATCCAACTTTTTTCATACTGGGAATAAAACACAGGGCCTCCTGATTGCTAGGCAAGTGCTGCACCAATGACCTACATCTTCCAGACACGATACAACCTATTTTTGATGCATTTCAAAGTAAGTTACTAACATCAATATATTTCTCCCAAAATAATTCAAAATATACATTATTAACTAGTCAATGTTTATTTTATTTTTAATTAAAAATTACATTGAGTGAAATGTTTAGCTCTTTAACATACTATATACTGTTATTAGATGAATTTTGACAGTTATATAAGTCCTTGCCAAAGCTGAGCATGTTTCCCTCAACTTGGAACATTCCCTTGAGTCTATGCAGATCCCTGTCTCTACCCTACCTAGAAAAGCAAAGAGGCACAGGGCAACCTCCCAAGTCCCCCAGGACACACACAGTGTGACAGGGTGGGACCTGGTCTGTGTGGACTCAGGCCTCTGCCAGCTGCTGCAGCAAGGACAGGATCCCATAGAGCGCAGACAGGGGCATCTTGGCTTCCAGATCCCAGGTTGACTTGGGGCTATTCAGCTCCATCTTCAGGCCACACTCCTTCAGCAGACCATAGGTGATGGCCAAATCCTCAGCCTGGAGTGGGGCTAGGAGCTCCGATGGGAGCGTGAAGGGGATGCTCCAGGGGTACTTGAAGTTTGGCTCTAGGATGCTCCTTACCTAGAAGAATTGTCAGGTTGTGCAGCCAAGCCTTTTTGATCAGGGGAAGAAACATTCTATCCCAACATCAGGGGCCATGCAGAGCAATGGAAGGCACAAGAGCTTTGGGGTCAAGCTTTGGAGTGATCAAGTTGTTAAAAATCATTGTGTACTAGATTCTCGGCTGTGACACGGTGATTAAAAAGCTTACTGTGCAGAATACTGGTATTTGGATGTCCATGTGCATGTGCATATGTCTATACATACGAATGCATTTGCAGACGTTAATGTGCATGCGTGTGTGAGTGCAGATAAAGAGCCATTTGGAAACGGTAACTTTGTAGTGAAATCAAGGTGTGTATTACTCATATCCCCTTAGCTATATAGCCATATAGTTCCTATCTAGCTATTTTGGACCTGTTGGGGCCTGCTGAGGGTGCTGGCATGAAAATGGAGGTGGTCTTGACATAAATTCATACCCAAGAGGCCAGCTCTCCAAAGAGGGGATGCAGCTAGGAATTCCCCAGCGACCACACTGGGATCCCATCTCCCCTCCCAGTGGAAACTTGTATATCTCTCTTTTCTCAGAATCATTCTTATTCCTGGCTCCCTCACCCACCTCCCTGACTGCTGGTCCCTGGGAATTTCTCACCAGCTCTCGCTGCTGGAGCAGAATCCTCTTCTCCATGGACTGAGCCAGCAGTTCCAGCTGGGTGTCACTCAGCACTGTGGGAGGGAGATATGCGGAGACAGAGTGAGAAAGAGCCCAGCTGTTTTCTCACTAGGAGACCCGTGAGAGGGGAATGCTGAGGTAGAAGAATAAAGCCCATCAGGCTGAAGCTGGGCTGCCCGCTCTGGAAAGTGCTCCTTCTACTCTTGAACTGCTGGACACTGAACCAACTACATGGTCCAGGGGTGGGGTGCTGAGGTGGAGGCTGGGATCTTCTGCCTCAGGATCTGTTATATGATCAACAGTTTCTTGTTTTCTAGGCCTTGGGCTTGGTCATCGTCACATGCATTTTGTCACACGGGGCCCTCCTGAACTTGGACAGAAGGGTAACGTGAGAAAGAAGATCATGATAACTGAAGTGCTTTGGAGCCACGGCACTAACATGTTCCTTTCCGAGGGTCGAGAGCCAACCTGTGGCCATCCCACTCTGCCCCTGAGTTACTCTTACCCATGATGGCTTGAAGGATGTAGAGCAGGAGTTTCTGTAGGTTACCCCATGGATATCCTGAGTCCTGTTGCACTTTATTTAGGATTATGCCACCAGGGCCATCCAAATGACCCAAGCCATCCAATTCCAGCTACAGAAGACAGGTGTGCTTGTTAGTAACAACAGTAGTGACATTATCATCATGTAATCTGCCAGTGTCTCCTTGTCCATTGTGATAACAAGGGGTGGGCTGAAGGCTCTTTAACTCCCCGGGGGATTCCAAGCAGCCTCTAGATACGGAGACTGCACTCCATGATCCTGGTCATTGTGCCTGGGGCCAAAGTCCCCACCTTCTAACATCTTTCTCACCCCCCTGGCACCTAGCTCATCCCTCTTCCCTCAGGTATACTGGTGGCAATGTATGCTACACATCCCCCTTAAGCTCTGACCAGCCCAAAGCAGCTGGGGGACACCCTCACCATGTTCATCATGTCCTGCAGAGCTCCTCTGTCCCTGAGCATGGGCAGCATGTTATAGAACAGGACATCCTGAACGTCCTTTGAGAGATAGGACAGTGCTTCCATTTCCCAGGAAATCTCCTCTTCTAGGCACTTGAAATCTGCCCTCAGATATAAACAACCAAAAAGTGGGGACAATTCTTTAGGTACAACATCCCTGGGATGATAGCCCTTTCCCATCAAAATGAGTCAAACACCTCTGTCCTTTTTAGCTGCTGACCAGAAGTGTCTCTGCTAACGGCATGCTTGTGCTCCAGGGATGGAATTATCATGAGACCAGAAAGATGGACAATCCCATACTCTGAGAGCAGGTGCAAACATTCTGAAAATGGGTCATTGCACGTAGGAGGACATTGCCAAACAGGCATTGCAGGGACATTTCAGGAATACTGGGAAATCCAGTGTCAGACTCTAGAGATGAAAACCCTGGGTATTCTGAGGTCAGTTTCCACTTCTGTTAAATGGGGACTTGCAAAGATTGAGTTTGTGTTTATAAAGAACTTAAGAGCACACAGGAGCTATCCTTATCATGCAGTTTTGCCAGTATATTCAATGTGCATGAAGATTTAATCAAGTGATAGACACTGGGGGCTCTCTGATTCTCCCAGGAGGTTTCAGGTGGATTCAAGGTGACCTACTAAGAGTGAGAGATCACAGTGAAAGCTCCAAAGAGTAAGGCATTTCTATAAAGCCTGTGACCATAAGTCCTCAACAAATGTTGGTTGCATGACTGAGTGAATGAATGGAGCTAACCAAAGTGGACATCTGGAAGCAGATCTGTTTTCTGAGTTGCAAAGAAATTTCTATTGTGGGGATGTTGGCCTTTAATCTCCCACCCAGAAACCCCATGTTCCCTCTTAAGCACTTACCTTGCCCAAGGGGTTCCTCTATCCTTCCTAGAAAGTGAATCACAAGTGATCATTTTTCTTCATCTTCAAATTTGCTTGAGACATTGGAGGTCCTGTCCCCTGGCTGTCTCCTTCCTCCTGATTAACTCTTCCTATTCTCATTCTATCCTTCTCTTCATCATGTTGGCCTCCCTGGACCCTTCTCATCCCACAGGACCCAGGGCAGGGCGCAGGATAGCAGCAACCAAGGCAGGGAAATTCTTCTACCCGCAAGCCTCATCTATGTGATTGGGAGTCCCACCTCCACCACAGAACACACACACTCATCTATACTCACCTTTTGGAGCGATGGAAGTTATAGTGCAGACTAGAAAGAGAATATAACCCAAGAGTTAATCTCAAAGCCTTGGTTTCTCCAAAGTCTGCCTCTGCTTCCACTAATTCCCTCTCCTCAATGCTCCCGCCCTCTGCCCGCATGGCCAGGTGCCAAGCCTGGGATAATGGCAGCAAGGGCAATCAAGTGGTTGGTTTTCTGCCATGCAGAGTGGCCTGGAAAGGGATCAAGTTCCACTTCTTTGGTGCCCAAATCATTCACTCACTTAAACTCCGCGTCTGAGCTAGTTCTGAAAGAGAGAAGACATGTTCACTCACCAAGAGCCATCTCCCACCCTTCCCTCTTCCACCTCTTTCCTTCCACCTCTCCCCTCTCCAACTCCTCCCTCCTTTCCCTTTTTCTCACCTCTATCACTATTTTAACTGAAATTTCTCCATCGCAAGAATCCCTAAGCGGATCCCACCCGCAACAAACTCACATCTATCCCAGTGCTCAGAAGAGAAAAACTGGCTTCCCTGGCCCCAGGGTCTGTGGCTGGGTCAGAGACAGGGAGCAGGAGGCAGGGGGCAGTGGTGGGAGATGGAGGAGCCTGGCAGGGAAGGTTTTCCAGTGACTCAGCCCCAGGAGGGGGTGGAGGGGTGTGATATCCAAAAAGGGTCAGGACTCAGCAGAGCCTAAGTTTATGCAGAGAACCTGCCAGGCTCAGGACTCACCATCTTGAAAGGTTTTCTGCTTAGTATCCGTGGAGGTGAGAAGAATGGCTGAATGGAAGAGAAGTCAGTCAGGAGAGCTTGGTCATTCCTGCAGCAGTCTTCCCCCATCTCTTACCTGGAGCTTGGGAGCCCTGTATCCACCACCTGGGGTGTGGGTCAACCTAGCCTCTGGGTCCTATGAATCAAATCCTTTGAAGGCTGCCCTGAAACCTGCATTTCAAATAAGTGCCTTGGGTGAACCTTACGCCCTCCAACAAAGGAGAAATCACCTTTTCCAGCTCGGGGGACCAGCTTTCTCCTTCCTGCCACGAGGGATTGTGTGCTTGGTGATCCTCACAGTCCTGACTTTACTTATCAACTCCCAACCTTGCAATCTTGGATGACTGCACATTTCATATATAATAACATGCTGAGGTCTGAAACCCACCTAACACAAAACAAATGGAACAGCTCCTGAAAAAGACCAAACAGTTTCCCAAGAGTTGGAGAGTGTGATCCAATAAAAGTAGATGAAAGGCTGAGCCCAGTGGAGCCTACCAGTCACGCCTTGACCGCTAGGGGCAACTGGGGCAAATCCACTTACATAATTCAGGCCCAGCTGAAAGGAACCACCCTGCAGGATGCGCCTGACTCACAAGAACAAACGCATCCTCATAACAAAAAGGGAAATGAGGGCCGGAGAGGTGGCTCAGCAGTGGAGCACTTGCCATGCATGTGCAAGGACCCAGGTTCAAACCCCAGCACCACATACACAGCTAAGTGTTGCAAAAACAAAAACATGAAAAAGTAAATAAAATTGACTCTCTCTGTCTCTATTTTAAAAAAAGAAACAAAATGGCACGCACAGCAGTGTTGTAATTTGCCACCGCACAGGACCTTCTCTCCCAAGGTGATGTGAAGAATGAACACCCAGCAACATGACGGGCACCAATTTATCTTCAGAACCTTTCCCTGGGCCTTACTTATCAACTCCTAACCGTCTCAGGATCCACCTCACCCCGTGTCCCACGGATTCCTCTCACCCACTTTCCCTACAGACAGCTTCCCTAAAGGATCGTCTACACTGTGTCTGTACTTTCCTGCCTTGCATCCAGCCATGCAATTTATCCACCAGTGAATCCACCTGACTTCAGCTAGGAGGAAGAACAAGTCAGATAAAAAAAAAATTTTTTTTTAAATAGAGCTTTTTTTCCTTTCCCTTGTTAAATAAAAAGCACTTTGTTATTTACTGCAATATGTAATAATAGAATTGCAACCTCCTGGTGCCTCAGTGTGTGTCTCTGAAATTCCTGCCATCCCAACACTAGGCTCAGTAGAGAGCTACTGGGTGCGGATGGTCTTTCTGCAGAAGCCGGAGTCCACCTACCACACTCGAGTGGAAAGTCCAGCCTCCCTCGCTCTGTTGCCAGCCACAGGAGGTCCTGACACCAGGACCCTCCCTTGACCAGGGTTAGCAGTGAGGATACTGCAGGAGACTGTGTGAGTGTGCAGGTGAGGGCGTCCCCTCTTCTCCCAGAGCTGAGCCCCAGCTGTCCTCTAGCTGGGACTCATCATTAGGAGAGGCCCAGGCTCTGAGAGCTGTTCCTGTCCCCAGTGCTCACATCATGCTCAGGGATGCAACTGACGCTGACCGTCTGTCCACATGGCATCTGGCCCCAAGGGCTGTGTTGGGGCACTGTGCGTTTTGAGGGTGGTGACAGAGGGAGGGGTGTAGACAACATCCCTGTACTGTACTGTTGTGGACTTGAGCCTGTCCTGTTTGTGACGATGTCATTATCATCTTTTAGGATTTTGATGTGGGTTCATGGGTGACCTGGCAGGGCTCTGGGGTCCCCCAGATGAGCTGCTAGAGTGGCAGGACCTTGAATGACAAGATGGCTGGGATTGCAGCCTGACTTTGCCTGGGTCAAGGGCACCTCCCAGTGGGTGCCCCCAGTTGGGTCCCTTTGCACGCAGGAAACCCTGCATCTACCACGAGCAACGTTTCCTTAGTGGCTTGGGTGGCGGGACAAATGTGTACCCAGACAGTGACAAACACTGTTCATCCTTGCCCTGGACTGGGAAGGCAGAGGAGGGGGCGCACTGATGGCCTCCCTCTGTTCCTCTCCTCAGGAGGGCAAGGCCCACCCCACCCCAGGTGCCTCCCTGGGTTCTGCTCACTGCGGCTCTTCTCCTCAATGACCAGCTGCTTCCTCTTGTAGGCCAACACTGTGCCCTGGGGGATAGTCAGCATCCACTCTCTGTCCTTGAGAACCTGTCCCTGGACTTCACCCTGGGGAGAGAAAGCGTGCCAAGAAGCTTACAGCTCTGGGCCTTAGAACGCCATTAAAATCATGTTGACTTTGATCAAAGCAATGCATGCATGAAGTTTTACAGTCAAACAGATCTAGAAAGCTCTATATGAGGAAACACCGCAGGCCCCTCCGCCAGGTCGTTTCCTGCTGCTGCTCGCTTCTCCTTGCTTTGTCCAGCATTACCTACCCGTTTCTCAACTGCTGTGTTGCAATGTTGTAGTTTTTCCAAATTAAGCACATGATTGATTTCCTACTTTGGACGATGAGGGTTTCATTTTCCTACTCATCTCTTCCTCCTAGCTCCTCACTTTTCCTCCTTCCTACCCTCCTGGAATGTTCATACCCCAACATCTGCATAAGTCGCACTGTTTGCTGTTGGGGGACACAGGCTCTCCTCATTTCCGGCCTTGCCTTTACCAGTTAATGTCATTTTCCTGAGCCTTTTCTGTCTCATTACTCCATCTCTCCAGGGATGATAGGGGATACATGCTTTAAGAGTTTGTATACCTAAAGACATCTTCATTTAACTCTCACATTTGATTAATTTTGACTGGGCATACAATTCTTGGCAGGAATTCCTTGAAATATGATTTTTTCCCTTTTTAGAAACATACACATTTTCTTTCTGAGGTAAGTGCCCTGAAAATCCACACTTACATTCTGTGACGCAATGGACTTGGATCAGGATAAATAAATGACCTGGTTTGGGGCCGAGTCCCCTCCTGGAATAATTCTCTGACCTTGGGAAAGTTCATGCATATCTCAGCTGTTTTCTTTAGTTTCTGAAGTTCTTAAGTGAGGACCAACTCCACAGAAACATATTGCATATGAAGGCACACGGCGAGACACAAATCTACCTGGTCAGTGGATTAATCCGAAATCTACAGGAAGCTGGATGGACTGCTGGGGGCCAGTTGGAGGGAGTAGTTCATTAGAGGTGCGCCTGGAAGGGTTCACCTCTTCCCTGTGCACTCTCTCGCTCTCCCCACCCCACCCCTCCTCTGTTTCCAGCTACCACAAGCTGAGCAGCTTTTCTCTGC
This sequence comes from Aplodontia rufa, assembly GCA_004027875.1. Taxonomy (NCBI): domain Eukaryota; kingdom Metazoa; phylum Chordata; class Mammalia; order Rodentia; family Aplodontiidae; genus Aplodontia; species Aplodontia rufa. The sequence goes on from PVKS010036969.1 coordinate 9,765, forward strand.
TGTGGCCTTCTGCTGGGATGCTTCTGCCTGAAATTGGCGGACCACGGACTGAACCTCTGAAACCATGGGCCAAAATCAATTTTTCCTCCTCTAAGTTGTTCTTGTCAGGCATTTTGGTCACAATGATGAAAAGCTGACTAATAAACAGAATTGAGATTACTTTAACAGCTTAGATTTGCTGTTAATGTTCCTATGTCTTGGGGCTGGAGCGGTGGCTCAGTGGTTATGGTGCTTGCCTGACATACATGAGGACACAGATTCCAACCCCAGCACCACGTACACAACTAAGAGTCAGAGCAACGAAAACCATGTGAAAAACTTAATAAGATTCTCTCTCTCTCTCTCTCTCTCTCTCTCACTGTCCCTCTCTCTTTATAAAAAAAAAGTTCCCATGTCTTCCAGTCATAAAACTGGACATGTATATAGTACAGAATGCTCACATTCATATTCTGCAGAATCTATTGTTTTCCCAAGATAAAACATAACACCAAATAATTGCATCTGTTTCTGAACTTATCCATACTGAGCAATCCCATATTTTAAAGCATTGTAAATTAGGATGTTAGAATATAGTCTCGGGATACCTTGGCACATAAGATGTAACCATGACCCCACCACCCTGTGACCCACCAGAATCAGGACCCAGCAGAGCCCCTGGGAAGTGATGATGCACTGTTTAGTGGGCATGTTCTTGGCATCCCCATCCCATACCTTAATGAAAGTGTTCCAAGGCATGGACAGTTTTCCTAAAGCATTCACACTACTGTTGTCCTGCAGCATGGCAGTGTCGGTCAGTTCAACAACCTCTGTCACCACGTAGAGTTTGTCCCTTCTACTCCGGCAAGTCTTCAAAAATGTTGGCTCTGGATCCAACAGTTTGCTAAGGATGTAAGTGAGGGGCAGATGGTCAGAGTGGGAAAGTGATGCCTCTCTGGGTTCCCCTTCCCCTAGGGACCTGGAAGGGCATGTGCCTTGGGACTTCGACAGGTGAGTTCCTCCAGTGGGAGAAAAATACTGGATCATAGGTTAAGTTGCCCAGGGCACGGAACATTCTTTTCTGAAGTTCAGGTTGGAGGTCACCCCACTTTTCTAATAGTGGTACATGTTGTGAAGAGGATCTGCATTTTACTAAATTAGCTTGATCCTAATAAGGGTCAGTTCATCAACTTCCAGCCCTTAGGTCTCTCTGACACAAAGCTAGAAATTAGATAGGTCCAGATGGTTGAGAACAGCCCTGAAAAAGTCCTATTTCCAAAGTTAAGAATCCACTCTGACATGTACAGAGACAACATCAGGTGGGATACAGAGCAGACAGACAAAGTTTGAAAAGCAGGGCGGACTCCAACGTTGCTGCTGTTGACCAAGTGGGTCCTTCTGGATTCACCGTGCATAAAAGCTGGATTTGTAGGGTTGGCTCAAACATGGAGGTTCTGAGCCATTTGAGAAGTTGGAATCCTCACAACAGATTTCTTCTCCATTTCAGCTCAGCCTGGGTTCTGCTCAAGCCCCAGTGGAGTCAGTGCCCTATGTAATGATCATGTGCTGCACTGAGAGATCCTGGGTACTTTTCAGGGGTGGAGGTCACGAAGCACCCAGGACTAGGCTTTCCATGGACACTGGACTGAAACTCAAGCCCCTTGCCACATCTTCAGGTGCTGTGTAATTTCACACCTTCTTATCTCCAAGCCTCCTGCTACCTCACCTTCGTCCTGGTTGGCTAAGACTCCACCTAACTGACCTCAACCATTATCCTGAAAATAGCAAGTCCCTCACCTGGACCCCTTCCATCTTCATCTGCTTACTTCTTTGCCTTGTTCAAGTCTCGGCTCAAATATCAGATCCACAAAGAGACCTAAACAGATTCCTTCTCCCCATCCAATCTCTTCCACCCCTTCCTACTTACTATCTCAGAGTATCCCTCACATTTGAAGATCCAAAATACCTACAAGCTCCACGTCCCATATGTTAAAAGTATCTCACTGGGGCTGGAGCTGTGGCTTGGCAGTTACGGTGGTTGCTTAGCATGCACAAGTACGCGAGTTCGAAACCCAGCACCACGTACACAACGAAGTGTCAGAGGAATGAAAGTCACATAAAAAACTAAATTAAAATTGCCTTCACGAGCTACCCATTTAACACATGAGTTCTTCTGGGGGAAACTGCAACAGGTAAAACCCAAGTGGTTATCCATGTTTTGGCATTTCCCCTGGATAACAAAGTTTATATCCATTGATTGCTAATGTTTTGATAATTGACTGCTAATGTTTCCCCCTCAACTGTATCTCTATATACTTCTAATAAAAAATTGCTTCTCTCTATCCCTCTCTCTCTCTCTCTCACTGTCCCCTCTTTCTTTAAAAAACAAAAAGTATCTCACTGCCTTTTCTTTCTTTTTTAATGTTTACCTCAGGCTTATTGTTTTTCTTGGTGATAGCACATAAAATTTAAGTGTGAAATTGTAAACTTTTATACTTTTTACACTCAATAAAATCTTTTTCCTTTCCATCAGCTACAGAAATTCAGATGTTCTTTTGCACGGTCATTGAAAATATAAGTTCTAATAAATGTCTAATGCAGAAATAGTTCAATGCCACCATCAAAGCAAATTTTAGTCTTTAAAACATCTACAATTTTAACTAATTATTTACTTACTATTCCTTTAACTTGATAGAATTATTTAAACTAAGATCTCTATTTCTAAAAGGCATGAAAACTCACAAGGATTAAACCTCATTGGAAACCCATCTTTCCTCACACAGGGAAAAGACATTACAAGAAAATAAAATTACAGGCTAACATACATGATAAAAGTAGATGAAAAATCCTTAATAAAATTCTAACAAATTAAATGTAACAGCACATTAAAATCATATCCCACAGGGATGGAGTGGTGGCTTGGCGGTTACGGCGCTTGCCTGGCATGCATGAGTATGAGAGTTCAAACCCCTGTACCATGTACACGATAAGTCTCAAAGCAACAAGAGATACATGAAAAACTTAATAAAATTGATTATCTCTTTCTCTCTCTCTCTCTCTCTCTTACTCTCTCTCTCCCTCTCTCTTTAAAAGAAAAAGTCATATACCATGATCAAATGGGTTTTTTTCCCATTTGGTTCAATGCAAAGGATGGTTCAATGCAGGCAAATCAATGTGATATATTGCATTAACAGAATGAAGGACAAAAACCATAGGATAATTTCAATAGATGAAAAAAAGCATATGACAAAATGCAACATTATTTCAAAAGTTTAAAACCTCAACCTATTAAAGATGGAAAGTATGAAACTTGACCTAAGAAAGGCCACTTATGACCATAACAAAGCCCACAACTAAAAAGACAGAGATGAAGAACAAAACAAGGATGCTCACTCTCACCACTTCTGTTCAACATAGTACTAGAAGTCCTGGCCACAGCAACTGGGCAAGAAAAATAAATAAATAAACAAAAAACTTCCAAATATGAAAGGAATAAGTAAACTGATTACACTACCATTATTTTATACACTGAAAATGTTAAAGGCTCCATAAAAATCTGTTAGAACTAGTAAATTCAGTAAAGTTACAGGATGCAAAGTGAACATATAAACCATCAGTTGTATTTCTACACACTAATAGTGAACTATCCAAAAGAGAAATAATTCCATTTATAAGAGCATCAAAAACAACAATATACTTAGGAATAAATTTGGTTAAAGCAGGTAAATACCTGTACACTAAAAATTATACAAAATTAATTAAAGATATTGAATAAAGCACAAATATCCTATGTATGTGGATCAGAAGAATTAATATTATCAAAATGTAAAGACATATATAGATTCAATGTAATGTCTATCACAATTTCAATGGCATTATTCACAGATGCATAAAAAGCAATACTAGCCAGGGGCAGTGGTACATGCCTGCAATACCAGCAACTCTGAAGGCTGAACCAGGAGGATCACAAGTTCAAACCAGCCTCAGCAACTCAGTAAGGGCCTAAGCAACTTAGCAATACCCTGTCTCAAAATAAAAAAGGGTTGGGGACATTGCTCAGTGGTTAAGCACCCCTAGGTTCAATCCATGGTACAAAAAAAAAAAACAGCAATACTACAATTCATATAAAATGACAAAAGACTCTGAGTAGCCAAAGCAATTTCTAAAAAAGGAGAACAGTGTTGGAGGCATCAGACTTTTTGATTTCAAATTACATTTAAAGTTAACATAATCAAAACATCATTGGCATAAAAACAGATATGTAGTCCAATGGAATAGAATAGAGAGCCCAGATACAAAGCCATGCATTATGGTCAACTAATATTTAATAATGGTGCCAAAATTACACAATGGGAAGAAAGGATAGTCTCTTCAAAAAAACAGTGTTGGGAAAACTTGATATTCACATGCAAAAGAAAAACTGGCTTGTTTTCTTACACCATGCACAAAAATCAATTAGAAATGAATTAAAGACTTAAATGCAAGACCTGAAACCTTCAAACTCCTGGAGAGAAAATGGAAAAAAGGTACTTGACCTTGGTCTTGTCAGCAAACTTTTGGATATGACACAAAGAACACAAGCAACAGAAGCAAAAATAAATAAGTGGGACCATCAAATAAAAAGCTTCTGTACAGCAAAGGAAAGAATCAACAAAATTAAAAAGGGAGAAAATACTTGAAAACCATACACTGATAAAAGGTTAGTATCTAAAATACACAAGGAACCCACACAACTCAATAGCAATAATCATGATCATAATCATCATCCAATTTAAAATGAAACAAAGTACCCAAATAATCATTTCTCTAAAGAACACCGGAAATGGCCAACAGGTGCATGAATTAAAATGTGGTCAACATCACTCATAAGGGAAACGCAAGTGAAAACCACAATAAGACATCACCTCACACTTGTTAGGTGACAGCCATACCTGGATTTGGATGCAAATTCTACCAGTTCCCAGCTATGTAACTTTGAATGACTTGTTTTATAAACTTCAATTGTTCTTATGTAAAACAGGGATAATATTTCCACCTTAAGAGGCATTTATTTAAGAAGAAGAAAAATAAGTGTTGGAGAGGATATGGATTAAAGGCAATCCTCGCGTACCCTTGCTGCGAATGTACATCGGTACAGTCGTTGTCAACTACAATATGCTTCCTCAAAAACATTAAAAACGGGATGACCATGTTATCCTGGTATTCCCATTCTGGGTGCACACTCAATAGAAATAAAATCAGTAGGCTGAAGAGATAACTGCACCTTCACTGCAGAATTATTCGCAATAGCTCAAGACATGGAAACAATCTAAGCACCTGTCACTGAATAAATGGAAGAAGAAATTGTAATATAAACACAATGGAATAACAGTCATAAAAATAAGCATATCGTGCCATTTGCAACAACATAGACAAACCATGACAGCATTGTGCTAAGTAACATTAAGTCAGACACAGAAAGACCCTGTGTGGTCTCACTTACACGTGGAATCTTCAACAATAAAATTCATGGAAACAGAGAATCTGGAACCGAGGAGTAGACAAGTGGGGAGACGTTGATTAAAGGGGCTGAATCTTCAGTTACAAAATGAGTAAGTTCTAGGGATCTGAGGCACAGTATGGTGATTGCAGGTAACGACATGGCAGTGTGTACTTGAAATGTGCTAAGGCAGTAGGCATTAAATGTTCTCACTATGAAGAAAATCAGTGGTCACCAGGTGAGATGACAGCTCGGTTAACCGACTTGACTGAGGTCACAAAGTATAACATGGTCCTGTCGGCTCCCTTAAATTCATACAATTCCAATTATATACCACAATAGAGATAGAAAAGGACAAAAACTAAATCCCAAGGCATTGAAATATTCATTTTTTTCCTAAAGAGAGGAACAGAGAGAGAGAGAGAGAGAATCAATTTTCATTTTGTTTGTTCATTTGGTTTTGTGACTCTGACACTTGGTTGCGTACGTGGTGCTGGGGTTTGAACTCATATCCCTGAACATGTGAGGCAAGTGCAGAAACCACTGAGCAACTGCTGCAGCCCCAAAATATTCATTATTCATAGAGTTTTAGAGTCTTGGTCTCATTTTAATGAATCCTTCATTTATGTATTAGCATTGCTTACTTCCTCATTACCTCCCACCCTTGTCTCCACTAAGCATAAGCTGCTCTGGGACAGGGACTTGGGTCTGTCTTGCTATTCTGTACAAACATGTAATAGTGCAGTCATGGGTGAATACTGCTCTAGTATTTATTGGTGAATGATACTACTGCTTGGAGGAAGGAAGGATACTGAAGAAGAGACTACTCAGATGTCACCTTCTTCATTGCTGCTGGGGTAACAAGGCCTGCTAACTGCCTCTTGCCTGCCTGAAGAGCACCCCTCAGATTGTAATGCCCCATCCCTTCCTCTCCGGTGGCCTCACCTGTTTTGAAGGCATTCCAGATTTCGGGATGGGATGCTAACATTCCGGATCTCAAGCGTGGATTCACGGGACCAGGTAGTCTCCCCTGACACGCTTCCGTCTACACCAGCATCGACACCCACACCCACCTTCCATCTCTGGATCATATTATCACTGAAGTAGAATGGTCCTGTCACTACTGTTTCTAGAAAAAGAAAAGGTGACCAGAGGTTTAGCCAAGAATTCACCATGGAAGAGCTAGGTATGGGAAATGGAAAATGTGAGGCCATTTCTGCCCCAGCACACCATTCATTAAAATCTCTCAATCAAGACACTAACCCATCAATTAAAGTTCCACGTGTAAAACTGCAGAAGGCAAATGTTTGAATCCAACATTGCACAACAGGGATAGACTTAATGCTAAGAAGTGGAGGCATCACTTGTACAGTGTCCAGGAGACTCCTGGAACCCTCTTTCCTGGCACAGGCACAAGCCCAGGGAAACACAAAAAATGTTGGAATTTGGAGACAGACTGACCTGTCTGGATCCTACGTCTACCTGTTCTCAGCTATATTAATTAAAACAAATTCATTTATAAATTTCAATTACTCTTACACAAAATGGGGATACTACTTCCACCTTAAGAGACTCCTGTAAGCATTCTGTGACCTCATGAATACCTAGTTGCAGATACATTATGTTAGTTCCTTGTCCTTCTTTAGGTGAGGGGGAGCCTGAGACGGACCTTGCTCTGTGACCCAGGATTCCCGGATGCTGCACTACTCCTGCTAGAGAACCCATGTTTTCCATTCCTTAAAGCCTTGACCCCCAGCTGACAATACCTGGGACTGAAGAAACTGGTGCCAGGATGTCCATGAGGGAGAATTCCTCTAAAGTTTCAGGTGGTTCCCAAAACCTGGATTGAGAGTTCTTCCGTAATATACTGAACTGACGGAAATGGGTGCCGTCCAACAGGGATTTGACAGGCTGCAGGTCTTTGCCTCCAAATGTTTTGACCATCTTCTTGCTAATACACTCAAATGTGCAGGGCATGTTGCTAGAAGCAGAGAGAAGGCAGCACAAAGCTCAGTAAAGAAGAATAAAGCGGGTAACTCTCACTCACCCCTGCCTCCTTCCATATAGGAAAGAACCTACATATGAGACAACAAGGTCTTCACTTAGTATGGAAGCTAGGTCATAGTTCTCTCAACTTTGCTGTTGCAAAGACAGGCCAGGCTTTGGAGAGAAGCACTGCTATGAAATTCGTTTCCCCTTAGAGTTGTGGTAGGAAATCCCTTATCTGTATACCCTCATCTGTAACCCCGGGATCCCTATAGGACAGGCAGGTGAAGGGATTAATTGTATCCTGAAATGAAGCCCCCAAGAGAAGCTTGGGCTATGTTAAGTAGCATGGGTAGTGTAAGAGATGATGATGGCCTTAGTCATTTTACAAATTTTGCAGAGAAGACCTCACTGAGAAGTGACTTTGGAGAGAAACTTAGAGGAGGTAGGTACCAACAATGAGCATATGTGGAAAAGTTATTCCAAGAGGAGAAACCAGCAAGTGCAAAGACCCTGAAGCAATGCATGCATGAATAATGAACTGCAAGAAGAAAGAGGCAGCAGAAAGGGTTGGTGGCCAGACCTGTATTGGTCAATGGCATTTCTTTCTGTCACTTGCAGTGAGACTAGGAGCCATCAGAAGGGTCTGATCCCGCAGGTCAAATAACTGGTGTATCTCTTGACAGCAGCCCGCAGTGGCGGGTGTAGAAGAAGCAGACGGTGAGATGGGGAACCATGAGTCACCGCACATAAAGGGGAGCTGCCTGGAAAACTCTGGAGAGTCACTCACACACGAACGTGCCACTCTGGGTGCATTTAGTGTGCTTGTGAGGACAATGGGTTTTCTTAAGGGGCGCCTGTGGCTTTTACACAGGTGAATAAATGGGTCTTAATATGTCCTGCACAGGGCTGACTCTTTGAAATCTTTACAGAGGGATTTAGGTGTCTGTCAGAGGAGCACAATGAAGTAGCAGGCATGCACACATGCCTGACAGTGGCTGGGACGGGTCCTAAGTTTTGCTGAAGCGACTATCTAGCAGAACGATGGCCAGGAAGCAGAGGTCAGATCCTGGCCTCTGAGTCCTTGCCAAGGTCAAGGGGCACTGCTGAGCCCCTGTCTAATCTGTGCGAGGTACAGGAATAAGATTTCCCTTCCCAAACACAAACATATGGCCTTTCTTAAGCCACTGCAGTAAAGACCAAGCCAGGAAAATTGTCCAACTTTACTCCCCAGCTGGAGGACTGCTTTATCTGTGTGTGAACTGCCTGAGTTCAGTGCTGCAAAACTGGAGCCTGTCCAGATTTTATACAAACTTGCTGGACCGGACACAGCACATGGTACAGTTTCCTGAAGAAGGGCAGGAGAAGGTTAAATAATACAACCTGGGAGCCGGCACCATTATTCCAGGTGGACGGCAGTTCTCTAGAAATACCATGAAGTCAATCACTTCTACAAAGTGTCAGGAAAGTTTGCACAGGTAGCCATCAAACAGGGCCTTGCTCTGCTGGGTATAGTGGTGCGTGCCTGTAATGCCAGCAACTAAGGAGGCTGAGACAGGAGGATTTCATGTTTGAGGCCAGCCTCAGCAATTTAGCAAGACCCTGTCTCAAAATAAAAAAGGACTAGGGATAAAGCTCAGTGTTAAAGCACCCCTGGGTTTAATCCCTAGTATGAAAAGCAAAAGAAAACAAAACCAGGCCCATGCTGTCATGCTGCTTTC
>PVKS010036970.1:0-18962 GCA_004027875.1 Aplodontia rufa
AAAAAAAAAAAAAAAGAATTTGCTATGCTCTATGGAATTAATTTATATTTGGTAAAATACCAAGATAGTCACAAGATTTAAAACCTTTTTCTCTGAAATATGCAGTGTGGTTGCATTACAAATATCCAAGAATTAATGTTGAGGTGATTGAGTCTAGTCCTAGTTCTGAGTTTAACTAGGAAGTATGATCTCAGCAATTATTAAATATCCTTGACATATTCCTTTCTTTAGTAAAATAGAGGGCTATCCAACACTGCCCATAAGGTCAGTTTAAACCAAAATTCCATTGAAATAAGTTATATTCCATATGTTTATAATTATATTATCCATAATTATAGTGTTATATATATATATCTAGAAAGAACAGGAGGTGGGAAGAAGGTAGGGCAAGGAGCAGTACTGGGGACTGAATTGGAATTAGTGCTGTTATAATTATGCCATTGTAAAGGAGAAGGGGAAATACTGAAGACTGAATTTGAAAAACCCGTACTCCACACATTTATAATTATGTCACGGTATATTTTAACATCATGTGTATTTAAAAAGACCAATAAAAATTTAAAAAGATAATAACAAAAATGATGTAATAATTGCATATAAAATAAATAAATAAAAGCTAAATTCTGGGTCTGTGGTTTACTCATTTCATGAAAGAGTGGGGAGTGGAAAATACATTTTACTCAGCATATGCAATGGAGATTCACCATGAGATATGGAAGGACATTTGAACACACCACTAGAGGATTAGGTTAATAATCCTAAACTCTTCACTGTAGTACTGTGGTCTTCATGAAACATTCCTCTGAAGATGTAGCATACTGATTAATTGTCCAAGGGTTCTTCTAGAGGTATAATCTTTTTCAGGGTTGATTCTGTCTGCCTCATTGGCTTTGCTAAGTTGCAGATCCAGTCATTTCTATTGATATAAGCCTTTTATTCAAAATTCAGAAATTTAAAAATCCTTAATGTATGATAAATTGATGATAATTTTGTAGACATATCTAACTATAGACAATGAATTTTTAATTGAAGAGAGTGATGGAAATGTAATGTAATAATTACTTGCTAATTACAGTTTTATCACTTATATATCATTGCCCACCCTGCTCTTTCTGAGAAGGCTGCTGTGGTAGCATTTTTATATGTATTTACATATTACAGAAAAGATGCAAGACAAATAGCAGTGAATGCATAAAATATAACAAAGTAATCCAAATGAGTGGATAAAAAGAGTTATCAGAGAAATCAAGGAAGTATGGCAAAAATCAATTAAATAACTAGCACAGAGGTCTATAATGAAAATTGGAGGGTAAGAAAGCTTTGTCACATCCATCAATGTCACATGCAGGAACTCCTGGTATATCAAACAGTTCTTAATGTCCATCAGATACAATGAGATTTGTTTAGGAGAATCACTCTGATTTCTGATTCTTAGTCAAGGAGAAAGAACATAGTCCTAGAAAATGAGAGTACTCTGATTCATATCATAGCTTTGCCCTTATCCTCACCTTATAACCTTAGGAAATTTAATTTACACTTAGTGCCTTTTAGCTTTGTTCATTCAGCAGGGATAAAAATAATATCTACTTCAACTGGTCGATCTGAGGATTAAATGAAATAATGTACATGAAGAACTTAGCAGAGTCTCTGAGAATTAAATGATTTAATGTAAAATTAGCTATTTTCATTCTATTATGAGAGAAGATACAAAGTGACCTAAATGTTCACTGTTTTAAAAACTGTATAAAGTTAATTCTATGTTAGTTTTTTTTTCTTTTTAACTATTGTGACCAAAAGTCCTGGCAAGAAAAAATTAGAGGAGGAAAAGTTTATATTGGGGCTCATGGCTTCAGAGGTCTTAGTACGTAGATGTCTGACTCCATATCTTGGGACTTGAGGTGAGGCAGAATGTCAGGGTATACATGTATGGCAGAGAAAAGCATCTGGGAGCATAGCACCAGAAAGCAGAGAAAGAGAGCTCCACTCTCCGAGGACAAAATATATATCCCAAAGGCATGTCCCCAAAGACCTACCTCTTCCAGCCACACCCTACCTGCTTACAGTAAGTCCCTATGTGTGGATTAATGCACTGATTAGGTTAAGGCCCTCATAACCCTTGCATTATCTCACACATGAACTTCTGAGGACACCATAACAGAGTCTATCAATATTCATGCTGTTCGGAGACACACATGGTAAGCTCTTTCTTTGTACTGGGTTCAGGGGAGCTGACAGCCTCCCAGCCACAGTTTTGTACAGTGACAAGATTTACCTTGTCAGATACCTCAGTATTTTCTGGCAACTCGTGACTCAGGAATCAAAAGTAAAGTAACAAAACAGAGATACAGATCTCTGTGATCCACAGAGATACACACCTATTTTCACTGATGATTTAACATTGTAGAATAATGTACAAAAATCATATATAGTAAAATGGAGTTACAAGTGGTATGGATCTATTCCGTGTCATAGCATAACCCTTGATCTAGGCAATCAGGTTCTTTGCCTTACAAATTTGAGGAATGAAATCCTTGAACAAAGGATAAGAGCAAAGCAACAGGATTTATTAGAGTAACAGAAAGAAGAGCTCCTAAAGGGAAGGGATCCTAAGAGAGGGATGCCAACAAGTGTCTCTTGTCTAGGGATTTTAAACACATATCTGATAACCCAGCACAGGTAATTGGTGGGGTAAGGAATGCCAGCATGGACAAATAAAGCTCTACTCTCTGAGTTTAAAAAGCCAATCAGAGGCACATAATTTTAATCCTTATTTACATAATTAAGAAGATGGATCTCATCTGCTGTTTTTTTGTTAGAGGAAGCATTTTGGGTAGGGGTCTGCTTGTGGTCAGTCATTGCTAGGAGTAAGGGCAAGAGAAACGAAGGATGGGTTGCTGTGGCTGCAGCTATGAAAAGCAGAAGCAGGTATTCTAGGTCAGAAGAAGGCATTGTGGGGGCTGGAGCCATGGCTTAGCAGTTATGGTGCTTGCCTGGCATAAATGTAGGTTGAAAACCCAGCACCACATACACAATGAAGTGTCAGAGCAATGAAAGCCTCATGAAAAGCTAAATGAAATTGATTCTCTCTTTCCCTATTGCTCCCACTGTCCCTCTCTCTTTAAAAACAAAAACAAAAAATCGAAGAAGGCATTGTGGTTAAAGCTGGCAGGAAGCAACAAGTCACAGGATGCTTTTCAGACTGGCTGTCTCCTTTCAGGTTGGCTGATGTTCCCCTCCTGGCCTGTCCTTCTCCAAGGCCCTTATCCTGACTGCCTATGGGAGACCTATCTTCCTGCCTCAATAGGATACCCTAGGATTTTGTTTTAACATGTGAGCTCTTCTACTGCCTTTTATCTGCTTTCTCAATGCCCTTTTTTCCTCTTTCTTCTTTGTCTTCTCCATTTCTTGTCATATACTTTTTGCTTCATAAAGTTAGAAAGATCACTCATCAGGTAGAAAATATTTTTCACTGGTATTTCCTCAAAAATGGATAGTGTAGGAGCTCAGGTCTTGATTGCATTCGGTTTCTTTAGAGTTAAGAGAAAAATAGAGAGATTGATTGGTTCCAAGAAAGAATGGAAGGAAAAAAGAAATGAATTTCATAAAACCTAGATCTGGCTCCGGCTCTGCCAGACACTTGTGCTTGGTCTACTTGGTCTACTTTCCATGTGCATCAATTTTTGGTTGGCATAAAATTCATTTTGTAACCAAAGAGATATTCTGCTGCCCTTATTAGGATTGCTAAAATGGATCATAAATCTCTCTCTCTCTCTCTCTCTCTCTCTCTATATATATATATATATATATATAATAGGTATTGGGTAAGATAAATGCATATAGACAAATAGAAGATGATAGATAGATGACAGATAGAAGTTATATGCTACATTATAGTAAGTTTTGTGCCATTATGTGCATTTAATTTCTAGCTCCTGTTAAATGTGCTGTGTGATTATGGACAAATCACTCGAATGCTCTTATTTTCTTCCTTAACTGGTAAGCAATGCTATTAACCAATTCACTAGGTTGATTTAAAAATTAGAAAATATAAAATCATGTGGCACCTAGGAGGTGCTCAACAAATTTTGTCCTATAAACATTCTGTTGAAAATTAGTATGCATTTTATTTGCTATATTTTAAACCAGACGAAAAATCGTCTCTGAAATAAATTGGTATTGAAGATCCTGGGGAGAATAACCACTTTGGATATAGAATTAAATTTTATATACATATATTTACTTACTTAGACCTCATTCACAATAGATAACATAATTAATGGATTAAATTTTATATACATATATTTACTTACTTAGACCTCATTCACAATAGATAACATAATTAATGATGACAGCATCTTTAGAACACAATAGATGATAAATTGTCCCCCTGTCCGCTCAGCTGCTGCTGAAGCAGCACTATCTCTTTCAAACAACACATGTGCAACTAATACTGGGCATAGTTTCTAGAGTTAGTGGGAAACTCCAGTGTGAGAAAGAGATGAGAATAATCTATCTGCAAATGTTTAAATATATTCTACAACTTATGAGTTTAACCAGGTGGCCCTCTTTAGTGATTTGCCTTGCTTAACAGAACCTATAACAGTAGTAATAGCTAAAATTTCTTCCATGTCTACCATATAGCATTTCATGTCATAAGGGGTCACTTGATACTCATAAAGATCTATGAAAAGACACTATCATTATATCTGTTGTAAGTTTGAGGAAACTAAGAGATGGGGAGATTAAGTTTAGCAAAATACACAGCACAAGCTATCTGACTAAGCTAGATTTGACTAAATTTTAAACAGTATGACACATTATTCCTGGAACTCTTTGAAACATTTTGGAATAGGAAAGATATCACATGCTTCAAAGACTGAAAGGACAAAGATGATATATAATTAAAAATCACTGTTACTCACATGTCTTCTAGACACTTTTGTCACATTGCAAATCCTAATAAAAGTTTTTGCTTCCTTGTGGACACTTTCCAGATGGAGTAAATGTTCCCTATTTTTTATCTTTACAAAAGGAAGCCAACAATGCACACAGCTATTTTTTTCTTTGTTTTTGAGGAGTGTGTGGTGGCAATGGGGAGGATATTAATAGTAGATCACAGAAATCATTTCATAGCCATCCATAAAGAGATTGTATTTTTTTCTACAGAACTAGATGAGAACATAATTTAATAAGTCCCCTGTCATTAGACATTTAGGTTGCACTGAACTGATTGCTTTTATACCTTATGTGGAATTACCTCATATGCATGTCATTTGTTTCTTCACTGCACATTTTTAAATAACAGCTTTATTGAGAAACCACTGATATACAGTAAGCTGCACATATTTAAATGTATAACTATGTCATATGGCTATGACATATGTATATGATCATGAAACCATAATCACAATAAAAAATAATGAACATATTCATCAACTATAAAAGTTCTTTTTTATTCCTTTATACTATGCCCTCCTTAATCCTACAGCTTCTCCCACTTTGTGCAACCGCTAATGTGATTTTGCCACTTTAGATGGTCTTTAATTTGTCTTTTCATGTAATACAGTCTGTGCTCCTTTTTCAGCCCAGTTTCCTTTTCTGAACATAATTATTTTCAGATTGATTCATGGTTTTGCATTTGTTAATACTACATTGTTTTGTTGCTTCATTGATATTTTAAATTTTCCTTTTTTAATTCATTGTGTTGATTCTTACTATTTATATTCTTATATAGGTTTAATTTTATCCTGTTTTCTTGATACTTTATGAGTATCAAGTTTCTTAAGGTTGAGGTTGAGACCATTAATTTTAGAACATCTTTTCATAATTAAGGAGAGTTAATGCAATAAATTTCCCTCTAAATATGCTTAGCAGCATCTTCCAAATTTTAATATGTTATGTTGATAGTTTTACTCAATTAAAAAATATTTTGAATATCAGGACAAAGCTGATAATGCCACATATTCATTCAAAATTTATCACAATGTACAAATAAACAGGAAAATACAACATGTAGACTAATAAAAATCAGCAATTAAAACTAACTCAGAACTGACACAGATGTTAGCGTTGACAGGGAGATTAAAACTGTTATAAAAATAGTATTACACATGTTTGGAAATGGAGAAAAACCACAAAAGATGTTCAAAAGATCCAAATATTGTCTAGAGATGAAAAAAACAATATGTGAGAGCAAAGCTTCACAGAATGGGATTAATGACACATCAGAATTTAAAATGAAGGGCTGGAGCCATGGCTCAACTTTTGGAGCATTTGTCTGGCGTGTGCAAGGACCCAGGTTCAACCCCAGCACCTTGAATACAGCTAAGTATAGGAGAAATAAAGGCCAGTTGAAAAAAGTAAAAAAAATGATTCTCTCTTCCTCTTTCTCTCTTAAAAAAGTATTTAAAAAGAAAATTGTAGTGAACTCAACACACACAGTAGTAGAAACAATCTAAAATAAAACTCAGTAGGGAGAAAGAAAATCCAAACAAGTAAATCAACAGCATTAGTGGGCTGTAAGACAACTTCAAATATCTTAAAATGCAAGTAGCAGGATCCTCAGTGGTAGGGAGGTGGGAAGACAGAACAAATTTTCAACTTTGATAAGAACCACAAGCTCACCAACCAAGATCAATATAAGTCAAACATAAGAAGCATAAATAAAACTACAGGTCAAGTCAAAAATGGTTCAAAACACTGAGAAGAAGAAAAAATTCTCAGAAATAGCCTTGGGGTGGTGGAAAGGCATATAATTTACAAAGGAATGAAGACATTTTAAATTACCAGTGAAGAAACTGGAGAGAGATTCATGTATCTTTGTGGAGTTCTCTTGTTGCACAACTCCTTTCTCTGGGAAGCTGCCAGGATTCCAGCCATCTTTATCTTTCCTTTCATCTGTGGGCTCCATCCTTCTACTCAGGCATTCAGCAGGGGTATACCTTGGCCCCTTTTCCCAGACCACTATTGGAGGCTCTCCAAAAGTGGTAGGTTGAAGCTACCAAAAATGTCTCCTTGTTTTTTTCTGATTGATCCCAATCACTCCACTACACTACGTGATGTCCAGTGTCTTAAAAAATGTTTCATATCTTTGTTCATTTTTAGTTATTTCAGATTGGAGGATAAATCTGCTTTAAGGAACTCCATTCTGCCTGAAGCGAAAGTCCACACTGTAGGCTTCACGTATAAGAATCTTATTGTCAAAGAGTTTGGGTATATTATGTAAACTTAATGACATGGGTACAGAAACTATTTAAAAGGGAATACAGGAAAAAATAAATGATTAAAAATATGTTTAAGAATTGTTAATATATTCTTGCAGGGATACATGGATTTTCACTTTTTATAATTGTTTCTAAAAACAATTTTTAGTGTTTTTCTTTTTTTTAAGGTATTTGGAACCTTTGTTATTAATTTGAATTTCTAGGCCATGAACTTTTAAAATCACAGATCTTCAGATTTCATTAGATAACTGCTCTGTGAACAGGCAAGAGTTTCTGCTATAACTGTTTCCTCTTGTTTTGACACCTGACTCTGTAAAATCTGTTCCTTGATCTGCAGTCTCTCTACCTTCTTGTAAATGGCATCTAATTCTCACCCTGTCTTAGTAATTTGGGTGCATCCTGATGTACTCTCAAAAGCTATATTATCCATAGGTAGAATAGATAAAATTTATTAGAAGAAGTTGAGGCTCAGAAAAGGATCCTATACTCCTAAAACACTTGCAGCTCCTCCTCCTTGAAGCTGTCAACTATTGCATCCCAATTATTTTTCCTTCAAAACACAGAAACAAAAAGTGAAAAAAAGAAAGAAATGTCACTAGAAATCTTGCTGCTCAGAATAACTTTTTTTTTGCTAATATAGGTCCATAGTCCCTCATTTGCAATTCTGAAACTCAAAAAGCACTTAAAAATTCAAATAATTTTCCCACTTATTTAGAGGTCAAACCTATTTTGCCTAAATTCATTTGGCATCAGAGTATGAATTGAAACTATTTGTTATCTACATTTATTCCACTCCGTGTGAATAGTCATAGGTTTTGCTGTAGAAATACTACTCTTGTTTGGTCATGAAACATTTCCCTGGATATGTGTGATGGTAGCTTGTAACATATATGCACATACACATACATACATGCATGTGATAGGACCTAAAGTAGGAAAAATAAATTTGAATTCTGAATTTTCACCAAGAATGTACCTATAATATTCTGCAATAGATAGAGTTGCATACATATCTGTAAACTAAAGCTCTTTTATAATTTCTGTAACAGGAGTTGGTAGATGGAAAAAAAGGAAAGTTTTTGATAGTTATTCCTAATGTTTTTCCAGAAATTTTAAGTTTTTAGTCTTTAATACTGATTTTATTACTATTATTTTTAAACCTAGGCAGACTTAGAATTTGAAAAAAAATCTACTTTATGCTGAATAGTTAACTAGGTTGACACTTTTGAATAAAAACATATTAATAATTTAATAATTTCCTTTAGATTTCTTCTCCTCCATCTCTTTCTTCTTCTTTTCTTCCTTCTCCTCTGAATTAGTGACTATACATAAAATTACTCCCACAATTTAAGTTGACAAAGATATAAAACATAAAAAAATTGACTTATTTTCTATTTGAGTCTATTTTATAAATAAAGAATAAAGTAATTATAAAAACTTTTTTGTTTTTTGCATGGATTTTGGTAGATGTACCCACAACAAACTCATGTTTGTTGGATCTTTACCTAGGAATGTAATCACTAACTCATAGGATGTGCTTGTGCTCAGTTTTAGCAAACAATGTCAAAGTTCCGAAGAGATTGTACTTATTTACACTCATACCATTCTTCTGTTGTGATGTGTCTCTTCAGGTCATTGCCCTTTCTTTTTACTAGATTTTCTATTTCTCAAATGTAGGAGATGCCTATAGATTATGGACGCAAGTTTTGTCACATATGTGAATCATAACTGTTCTATTTATGGGCTACTTTTTCTCAGAGAATAAGTGATTATATTTTACTAAAATCACTATGATGATGATGGGAGGCAGAGTTCTGATTCTTTGTATTTTTTTTTTAATCGAAGATGACCTATTTTTTCTTGTTTTTTTTTGTTTTGTTTTGTTTTGTTTTAAGGAGAGTGGGGCAGTGAGAAAGACAGAGAAAGAGAGAAACAACTTTATATAGTTTTTCACATGACCTTCATCGCTCCAACACTCAGTTTTGTATGTGGTGCTGGGGCTCAAACCCGGGTCCTCATGCCTGCCAGGCAAGCGCTGAAACCGCTGAGCCACCACTGCAGCCCAGTTCTGGTTCTTTGAATCAACTCAAAATGGTGTCTTTATTTATTCATTGAGATGCAAGGACAGCATTGTGTAGCTTTTTTAATTTTGTAAAAAATTAAGTTTCAGTGGATTAAATTCATGCTTCCTATCAACATGAAATTCATGGAAAACTGGAATAAGAAGCTACATGTAAACTCTTAAGTTTCAGGGTATTTTTCATAGTATCAACTCTTCTATTGATACTTCTTTCTTTTTAAAATTTTGATCCTTTTCCTATTTTATGGAAGGAGATGGTAGAAGGATCCAAATATCATATTCCCTAGGACCATTTATAGAAGAGAAAGTTAGGGATCATGTTTTAAATATTTATGACTTTAGCGAGTACAAGCCTTGTTCTATAAACTGTGTTGCCACAGATATCTTGTGTTAACCAACTGCTTTCTGTTTCCCAAGCTTTACGCTAAGAACTTCATATGTATTGTCTCATTTAACACATCAAATTATATAAGTAATAGAAAATAGACTCAAACATTTTAAATAAGAACTTACACAAATGGCAGGATTATCAACTCAGACTCAATATGAATTTTGTCTTACCAAAGGCACAATTTACCAATGCTTAAAAAAAATACTAGAAATTAAACATACTTTCTTCCCTTGCAGTGTCCCAAGACCATCAGTGTTGCTCCTTGAATACCTTTTCATCTCCTAAGGCTTAGTCTTGAGCCCACCAGTTTACCCACATGAGAGACATGTTCAAAGCCACTACACACAGAGGGAAGTACTGGCTACAGAAGAGTTAGACAAGGAATCACAACCAACAGAAATAGGGAGCTGGGCCTGGAGTGGTTGCTCAGTGGTTAAAGCACTTGCCTGGCATGCACAAGGACCCGGGTTCGAAACCCAGCACTACTTAAATTAAGTTTCAGAGAAACCAAGGCCAGATGGATTAAAAAAAGAAGAAAGAAATAGGGAGCTAACATATTACCAGGAGTGAGCAAATTAGATTTTGCTGCATCCCCTATACATTTTCAGGGCTTACATGTGGAAAGGGGAGGGGAAATAGAAAGGTGCAACTTGACTCTCCTCTGTGCATCTCTTCTCCATGCTGCTGCTTCCTCTCTTCTTGCCTGTGCTGAGAAAAGATGAGAGTAAGTACTTCATGACATTAAATCTATAAAATCATTAACTTTAAGTATTTAGGAGCTAGGATGACAGCTTTAATGGCTAAAGAGTTCTGAACGATTACGGAAATAGGTTGATACTTTCTTTTTTTTAACATCCACTAAGTGAGAAGAAAGGTAGGGGATATTGTATGAGATACACGACTACCTTGACCCAACTCAATTGATTTAAAATCTTTAGGAGTAGCTCGGTCAAAATAGTTTTAAAAATTCCTCAAAGATTTCTAATATGCAGCTGTCATGGAGAAACAAGGCTTTGGATATTAATCTCCATGAGTCTCTCACATCAAATTAATTTTTTTCCCTTCTTGGACAAATTTATGTAGGCCTTAGAGTTATACTGTAAAAAGAATGGTGTGATTTGACAATGTCTCAATAGTGAAAACTATGAATAGAATTAACATGATTCTTTCTAACAGAGTAAGATCGATCTTTGGGGAGCAGGACCAAGTGATTATTAGAAACCAAATTATTATGACCTGTATTCTCTGGCTCCCCAAATGGGGGCTCTGTGACTAATTCTGGTTACTATAATGCAAGCAGAAGTGTAACTTTGAGCTCAAACACTTATAAGTCAGTGTCTAACTCTCCAGCTCACTCTTCACCTGATGAAGCAAGAGAGGCCACATGCTCCAGATGGTAAAACCACAGTATAGTGGAGCTTGAATGGCTTCACGGGGAACAGAGTGCTCTGACTTGACCTGGGCATGCAATGTGAGCAATAAATAAATATTGTTATCTATATCATAAATGTGGGGATTGTTTGTAGTGCAATGTAGCCAGTCTAGTCTTCCTGATAAACAGGCTGACTCAGATCAGCCAAGTTCCATCAGTGCAGCCTTGTCAGAACTTGTATCTCAAGGACTAGGCACAAAGGAGAACTAAAGACTCCATGATGGAGCTTTGCCTTGTGTTATATAGCTAGCATAGGGAGCCAAGAAAACTTAACAGGCTATAGAAGTGTTACTGTGTTTTGAATGAATGTGTCCCTACAAAATTCTTACACGGAAACCTAAATCCCAAGGTGATATTATTAAGAGCTATAGCCTTTGGGAGGTGATTAAGCCTGAGAGCTCTGCACTTAGGAATGGGATTGATGCTGTTCTAAGACAGGCTTCACAAACCTGCTGGCTCCTTCCATCTGTCCTGCCAAGTGAGGACACAGCATTTGTCCCTTTTTGACTTTCTACAACTTCAATGCAGCAGCAGGATGCCATCTTAGACGCAGAGAGCAGTCTTCACCAGACACTAACTCTCTGGTGCCCAGATCTTGGACTTCACAGCTCACAGCCTGCAGAAATGTTATGTGTATATGTATATATATGTTTACATATATATATATGTATATGTTTATATATGTTTAAACACACACACACACATATATATTTCTGTTGTTTATAACTTAACTAGTCTAATGTATTTTGTTATAAAAGCCTGAATGGACTAAAACATTTTGTTTTTGTTTTTGTTTTTCAAAGAGAGAAGGACAGTGAGAGACAGAGAGAATCAATTTTTATTGCGTTTTTCACATGGCTTTCATTGCTTTGACACTTAGTTGTATATGTGGGTGCTGGGGTTTGAACCCGTATACTTGCGCATGCCAGGCAAGCACCGTAACTGCAGAGTCACCGCTCCAGCCCCTAAAACAATGGTTTTAAGGAACAGAATATTTGTAATATAGTATTCCATACTCTATATTTCTGTAATATACATGAGAAGATGACATTGGGAATACTTTCAGTGGTTTTGAAATCAAGGTATAGTGAAATATAATCAGTTATATGAAAGAGCTTAAATCTGAATTTTCCTGATGTAACAATAACCAACAAGAATGACTATTTAGAACAATAGCAAAATAATATAGCTAAAGTATTGATGAATGGAGCTTTAATCAAATGGCTTTTAAAAGCACAATTAAGCTATGCTATTTCTATATCCATTTTGTTTAGTTGAACATTAATGTTATGCTTGCCTAATGCAACTTACATATGTATTATTCATGGTCCATGACACAAGACTTGAAAGACACCAAAAGGTAGACAGAGCAGCACACACCACCAGTTTTCTTTCTTTCTTCTTAATTTATTCAGAGATATCCTACACATTGTTCCTTTATCATATTAATGGCATACACAATGCAAGGAATTCATCACTTTGATTGTTTCTTTCACATGATCCTATTCAGCAGGGATCATCAAGTTTTTCTGTTAAGAGCCAGATAATAAATATTTTAGTTTAGTCTCCACTTCTGTAATCATAGTCTACAGATGAATGGGTATAGTTATGTTCCAATAAAACCTTATTTACAAAAACAGGCATTGGTCCAGATTTGGTCCATAAGACATAGTTTTTGAACTCTTTTGGAGAGTTTTCTGTATCAACAAGTCTATAGCCACCTCATTCATTTAAAAATTTTAATATATGGTCCTCTATTTGGACTTCCAAGTTATATACATCTTCACCCCCTAGCAAACACTGCTGGACATGGGGAATTGGGGCAAAAAGGAAACTTAAGCTAGATCACCAAGATGTATGGTGGTAAAGCTTTAACTTGGAGGCATGTTATCTGGTTCCGAAAAGCCCCACTGATGAACATCCCCCCATGCTTCTTCCAACATTTGGTGAGGTTGGGATGTGTGGCTCTGTTTTGCAAATGAGTCCTCAGTCATACTTCCTCATCCCTCAGTAATAAAGTCCACGTATGTTCTCTGATTCTTACCCCCCTGGGAACATTGCCACAGGGTACACCACTGCTTCTGCATGACATCTCTGCTGACTCCAAATCTTCTGACACTCTGGCTACCTTCTCATCTCACAGCCTTAATTTGTTGATGTGAGTAAGACTGTTCACATATAGTAATATATTTTTAAAAATGTCCATTCACATTGCAACATTTTCACCTGGCGGCAAACATCTGGTTCCTTGGATTTTTTAGAATCCACTCAACTTATATTGGAAAGCTTTAGGTATAAGGAATTGGGTGCATTGGTAATCACAGATTTCCTGTTTGTGAATACATCCTGCACTCCACCAATACCATGAAATATTAATGGGTTAACCAATACTGAACTAGTCACAAACTTGCTCTGGAAATTCGAATTGGGTGCCAATCTGACTCAAATTTCTGGGCTCAAACGGTCTGTATCCATATCATCTTGATTCATATTCTTTGCTTTCAGTAATTCTTCCATGTCTACCTACATACCTAACTTCAATCTCTCCCTCTCTCTTTCTTTTCCTTTTCTTTTTTCTTTTTTTTGAGAGAGAGGAGGGCAGGGAGAAAGAGAGAGAAAGAATCAATTTTATTTAGTTTTTCACGTGGCTTTAATTGCACCAACACTTCATTGAGTACGTAGCACTGGGATTCAAATCCTCTTCCTCATACATGCCAGGCAAGGGCCATAGCTTCTGAGTCAGCACACCAACCCTCTTTAATCTCTTATATACAAGCACAAAGCTCTTTCCTATCTCAAGATCTCACACATTTTTTCCAATTTCACTCCCAGAATTTATTCAGGAAATTTAGGTCAGCATGGTCTGTGTGCCAGGAGCATTGATAATAACTAATATTTCTGTTTTTAAAAATTATTTCCCTGGACATAAAGAATCTCACTTTTCTTACTTTCTAACTTACTGAGTCAAAATCATCTCTGGAGAGTTCACTTAGAAACCTGTGAATATCCAAATATTTGTATACCCACTCAAATTTTAGAATTATTATTCTAGGTTTTTCTGTAATATTTCAAAATCCATGAAATTTCAATGACTAAAGAGAATAAAGTTTTTTCTTGATCAAAACACAATGTATGCAGTGCAGATTAGGGGGGATCTATGCTCTAACTTGGGGATCAACATTCATTATATCTTCTGATGGTATTGGCACGTGGTCTCCATGGCCACTGTAGATAGAAAATGGTTGATTGAAGAAAGGTTTTAAGGAAAAACTTAAAAGCACCATGCATTATTTCTTCCCACAAACCAGTGGGTAGAACTCAGTCACATGACACCAGTCACACTGTGAAGAAAGCTCCACAACAGGGAGAAACACAGGCTTTTCAGGAACACCAGTCATCTGTGCCACCCATGGACTATGGCCTTTGCTTGGTTCTTTCTACTCTTTGAGGTTTCAGCAAATGTCTCACTTCTTCATGCAAATTTGAGGGTGCAATTCTTTACTCTTTGCTATGTTGGAGGATACATAGGTTTAATTCTGATTAAAAGGTTTTACATTTAAATTTTGAGTTTAAGTGTTAACAGATTGCCCTTCACTTGTTTAATAATACACATGCCTAGAAATGTTCTTTTTCATATAATGAAAATAGTACACTACCCTAATATAAATTCAAATTAAATTATTAAATAATTTGTTCATATTTTGATGACATTGCCTCTCAGATTTTCAGTAATATTCTTAGTCTAATTTACTGAGTTATTTTTCACGCATATCTATTTTTTTCATAAGGACTTCTACCATTTATGAAAACATTTATTTCCTTGAGCTTAATGATTGATTTTTTTGGACTGCTCAGAGCTCAGAGCATTTTGGACTTAGTTGTGGATGGAATATGTTAGCATTTATGTTTGCCATAATTCACATTTTTGAGATGATTTAGTTTCCTAATAGGTTTAGAAGACTTTCTTGATTTTATCACCATGAAAATTTTCTTTGTATTCTTCTCCAACAACTACGGATGAGGAAGAAAGAAATAGGAATTCAAGAACTTTTGATGGATACTAGGGATCTAATAAACATGATAAAAAAAGAATATGCTTTAAAAAGAGCTAAAGTGGCTGGTTTTCTGAAGGGCCCAAACCCCGAAGTGGTAGCGTTGATGTATGAGTCCTTCAATAAGCCAACTTATAATCTGTGAGCAGTGGGCAACAAGTACACTTCTAAGAAATAAGGCTCATTTTATATTTATGTCACTTTTGGACAGCATGGCTATTTGATTCAATCTCATAGTGGGAGCAATTGTCTGTTCTTTTTGCTAAACCCTGGGCCTCCAAAAATGGGGTCTACTCAGTCACACTTCAGTGCATAGAAAAACTCACACCTGAGAATTTTTCCTCAATGGTAGGTCTTATTTTTATATCTTCAATTGAATTTAACAATTAGACTAAAACCCTTGTATTAAGTTACTCAACATCACTTCTCTTTCACCATTGTAGTCTGAAAGTCCATATTGGAAATGTATAACCCCTTTCAGCTGCTTCTGTGTCCTCCCACCTGGGATGCTTGCTTGGCTGCTGCTATACACTCAAGAAGATGGCCCAGAAAAGGTATTTGTCCTGATCTATCTCTGTCCTATTTAAACCAGTTCTGACTCAGTCCAAAATAAAGTGACAGGACTACACCCTCTACCTTTTCCATGAATGCCTAAGTTCTTCCTGATCGAGCTTGATTTTACACCTGATCTCCACCCAATTCTGAATAAATAGGACTCACTGTCTTATTTATTATTCATATTATTTATTTATTTGATTTATTATTTTTATTTGATTTAAAAATATTATTATATTGTCAGATGACACTAATTTCAATTATTTTCATATTATGGGTTTTTTTTTTCCTTCAGTAAACACCAGAATTTATAGAGACTCTACACCACTGAAATAGAACTGTATTTTATTTAATTGCACCTTTGTGAAAAAATTTTAACTAAAAATTTATTCACAGGTTGATTATTCAATTTACAACATCTGTACTACTTCCTCATTTTAATCTGTTAGGACACTTGATTTATGTGGATATTTGTCATTCTCTCAATCATATTTTTCCCATTGTATGTTTCTTATATACATAAAATGCCATTCACACAGCTCTGCTCTTTATTACTTAACAATCTGTTTTGAAGATCTTTTTTCGTTTCATGGCACACAGATCTGCTTTAGCTCTTTAAGGACTTCCAGGTTTTCAGAGTGTTATGGTTTGGGTCTGGAATGTCTTCAAAATACTCAAGGGTTTAAAAGTGGGTCTTTGGGGAAATGATTGGATCATGAGGGCTCTGAACAAATCAGTAGATTAATCCATCATAGCTGAGTGGACTTTGGGGAGGTGGAGGATATTATAGTAGATGGGATCTAGTTGGCAGAATAGGTCACTAGAGGTGTGCCCTAGAAGGGTTTATCTCGTCCCTGGCCCCTCTCCTCTACCCTCTTTCATTCTCTCCCTCTCTTTCCTCACAGCCATGATTGGAGAAGTTGTCTTCCACCAAACCCTTCTGCCATGATGTTTCTGCCATGGAGCCAGGTGAGCACAGACTAAAACTTCTGGAACCACTAACCAAAGTAAAAATTTCCTCCTCTAACATGTACTTGTTTGAAATTTTGGTCACAGTGATGCAAAGCAACGAATTGAAGTATGTTTATATCAATTTACTTACCTGCTTCAAAGCAGAGGTGGATTTTTGTTTTTTCTAACTCTAAAACTAATGATCTTATCTCCTGAAACATACTTCTTAGAAAAATCAGTGTCATTCACTGAATTTGACCATGAAATTCCAGGTAATTTCCATGAGGTTATCACAGAATCAGTAGACATGTTGTACCAGATGCCTACTGCTTCTTCTCTCCACCCCCAAATTTCAAAATAGAATTGTTTCATATTATTTTCTTTCAGAATGAGATTTACATGAGTCCATGAAACAGAATGTCTCCTGGTATTTTATATAGGATTAGAGAAAAGAAGAGTGTTTCCGTGGGATTGAATATAAATCATAAGTTGGCTAAAGACAAGCCTATTTTCTGTTTGGAAATGAGAAGAGCAAGGGAATTATTTATATACAGATGCTCCTTGACTTATGAAGGGATTACATCCTGACAAACCCATTGCAAATTAAAAATATAGCTAAATGGAAACTGCATTAAATACATGTCCCACTGAATATCATAACAGCCTAGTCTGCCTTAAGAGCACATACTTGGGACACAGTTGGGCAATATAATCTAATGCAAAACTTATTTTATAAAAAAGTTTTTAATTTCTCACATAATTTATTGAACACTTATATCCAAAATTACTGGCAGCACAGCATGCATTAGAGTACAGGTTGTTTACTCTCCCGATCCCTTGGCTGGACGGAAGCCGCAACTTTCTGCTGTTGCTGTGCAGAGTCACAGGAATATGATAAGCCGTGTTAGTCTGGGAAAAGATTGAATTTTGAAGGAAGTTTCTATGTCTATTGCTTTCCCACCATCATAAACTTGAAAAAAATCTAAGTGAAACCATCATGTAGAAGGGAACTATGTGTATTTCAGGAAAATTTCAACAAGGAAATAAGTCAATTGAAGTTGACACATTTGTTTCTTACAGAGAATCATTTATATTCTCTCATTTTCATTTTAAATATACTGCTACAATAAGAGGTGGGAAGGGGAGAGAGAGAGAGAGAGAGAGAGAACCAGTGAGAGAATGCTTGAAAGAAGAGGGAAGTAAAGGACATTGATTCTTTTTTTTAACAATTTATTTATTCTAATATATATTATTTTTATTTATTTATTTTTTATTAAGAGTATATAGAGATACAAATGAGAGGGAAACATTATCCAACCATCAATAACCAAAGGCTATATACATAGTTATCCAGGGGTAATGCCCAAACATGGATGACCACCTTGAGTTTCACCTGTTGCAGTTACCCCCAGGAGGACTCTTGCATAAAATGGGTATCTCGTAGAGGAAAAACCTCTGCTTCTGAGATGGTTCGCCTATATTCCCACTCTCCAGTATCTTAGGAGATCTTCAAATACCCTCTCCCACCTCTTCCCCTCTTTACACCTCCCAGTATCCTAGGGTACCATCCCTCTATTATGCTGACAATCATACAGTTTGAGGATATTATTAGTTTAGCTGTTTAGCCTACTGCTTCCCCATGTATTCTAGCTTCCATATATGAGAGAAACCATTCGGCCCTTGAGTCTCTGAGATTGGGATACTTCACTTAGCATAATTCTTTCCATCTCCGTCCATTAGATATCAAAAGCCATAATATCGTCTTCTCTAATGGCCGAATAGTATTCCATTGTATATATGTACCATAGTTTTTGTATCCACTCGTTCAGTGAGGGGCATCTGGGTTGGTTCCATAGTCTAGCTATGGTAAATTGAGCTGAAATAAACATTGAGGAATCACTATAATATGCTGATTCTAACTCTTTTGGGAAAATACCCAGGAGTGGGATAGCTGGGTCTTAAGGTGGTTCCATCCTTAATTTTTTGAGGATTCTCCACATTGCTTTCCATAGTGGCTGAACCAGTTTGCAGTCCCACCAGCAGTGTAACAGTGTTCCTCTTTTCCCACAGCCCCTCCAGCATCTGTCCTTGTTTGTATTCTTCATTTTTGCCACTCTAACAGGTGTGAGGTGGTATCTCATTGAGGTTTTGATTTGCATTTCCCTTATAGCTAATGATGTGGAGCATTTTCTCATATATTTATGGGCTTTCTGGACTTCCACTGGAGAGAAGTTCCTTTTGAGATCTTTAGCCCATTTGTTGATTGGATTATTTGTGG
>PVKS010036971.1:0-18965 GCA_004027875.1 Aplodontia rufa
GACAGTCAGTAGGTGACCACTTAGAAAAGTCTTGCTGTAAGGAAAAGCAGGGATAAAAGGTGGTAGCTGAAGGGGACTATGAAACCAAGGGGCAGTGTGTTATTAATTTTTTAAAAATGGTTATATCCTGACCCAGATATCTGCAGTCTTGGTGGGATGTGACACCACACATTTGTTCCTTCTCCGTCTGGAGTGGTTGGCGAGGTAGCTGTTCTGTGTGTGGTTTTGGTTGGTGCTTGGTTCACCTAGGTTGGTCTCAACTAGAATGAACGGGATGAAATTTGTTCTAGAAGACTCTTATCCTCCAACTGGGGCGCAAAGCAAAAACATAAGCAAGAAGGTCTTGTAGGGCCCTCAGTTCAGAACTGGCCCTGTTACTTTCTTCTCATTTTATTGATGAAGGCAAGTCAGGAGGCCAACGCGGATTCAAAGGGAGATATTCCAGTACTCCCTAAACATAGTGAGGTTTGGGGGTGTAGCTCAGTGGTAAAATATTCATACAAAGGCCTGGGTTCAATCCCCATCACCCCAAGGAACAAATAGCGATCCCCCTACTACGTGTTTTGGGGGATCTGGAATTCACACAGGATGTAGTGAGCTTGCCTGTGCTCCATAGATAGATCCTCAGCTGAAAAGATGAAAGGCAAGTGGCTGGAATAATCTGGAGACACTGGGGACTCGTGGCTCACAGTGATACTGGTTTTCAGCTGGGACTACAGCTGGAGCTGTTGGCTGGCACACTGGCATGTGCCTCCCGTGTAGACTGGGCTTCTCAGAGCATGACTTCCTCAGACTATCCAAATTCCTCACACAGTAGCTCAGGGCTCTGAACGCTAGTGTCCTAGTGAACAAGGCCAAAGCTATGTCACCATTTGTTACCTAGCTTCAGAAATCATTCCGTGTCACTTCAGAAATATTTCATCGATTATCCATAGTAGGGGAGAAAAGATTTCTTTCCTTGACCATTGCAAAGTTCTTGGCTGACACCTATAACCAACGATAGGTTAACAAAAGAAAAGCATACACATTTATGTCATTCCATCTGACTGGTTACCGTTAGAATGAAAGGCATGTAGACCCAGGGAAAAGCTGTATATTTATGGACAATAATGCAGAAGAATGACTGGAGGACAAGGGGGTCTTAGCAATGGTGATAAACCCTGTGTGTGTACGTGTGGAGGGGAGCTTCACAAGACCTATTGTTTAATATTCTTCTTGGCTTCTCTGTGTGACATTCCCTCTCTTCTAGTACAAGGCAGGAACTTGTCACATGAACATATTCAGGGGAAAAAAGAATGGTTCAGAGAGTGACCTTCTTGTTTTCTCATCTGCTTTAAGGAAGAAGGAAAGAGGAGGGCGATTCCATTCCTATGACCTGTTTCATAAGAGAAAAAGTGATGGGAACTTCAGTTTCTATGGCCTGCTTCAAGAGAGAAGGAACAGGAGAGAGTCAGAGAGACCTTCCTGCTTCTGCAGTTTTCTCGGTTTCCTTCAGCTTAAAATGCTCAGTATGTCAAGGTGCCATGGCACCATTCTTGCACCCAATCAATACGAACCAGTTGTCAAACCTGCTCCAGGTTCACTCTTGATGGGAGAGAGGAAAGTTTAGGGGAAGACAGTCAAGCCACATATATAAGTCTAGGTCTGGGAAGAAGAGAGACTCTATGGTTGGCTTCCTAACAATTCCTTGGGAAAGGTAAACTAGATGTACTTTGTGGCTGTGGCTTGTCCCTATTGACTTATTCTACCTGACAGTAGCTGAAAAAGACTGGAAATCTCTTTATCAGACAAGAAAAGCAAATGTATTCTTTATTGGCTCATTTTAGGTATACATGACTATAGACTATACAATGACATACTTATAAAAGCATGGAGTATAATTTATTCTAATTCAGTCCCCAGCATTTCCCCTTCCCCCCTACCTCCCACCCCTATTCTCTTCTCTCTACTCTACTGATCTGTTATTTACTAATAGTTTTTTAATTAGTGTTTTGTTGATGTACATGTTGATGAGATTCACTATGGTATGTTCATATATGAACATAGAAAAGTTGTATCTGATTCATTCCACCAACCTTTCCTATCTCATCCCTCCTCCCTCCATTTCCTTCCTCTTTGTCTATTCCTCTGATTTTTCCTTATTTTGATACAGCCATATCAATGTTTATAGCAGCACAATTCATGATAACTAAGCTATGGAGCCAACCAAGGTGCCCTTCAACAGAAGAATGGATAAAGAAAACGTGGTACATATATATGATGGAGTATTACTCAGCCATAAAGAAGAATGATTTTATGGCATTTGCTGGCAAATGGATGAAACTTGTAGCTAAGTGAAATGAGCCAGTATCAGAAAGCCAAAGGTTGAATGTTATTTCTGATATCCAGAAGCTAACCCAAAATAAGCAAATGTATTTTTAACCTCACAATGGAGCCTCTTGGATAAAGAGTTCATCTGAATTGACTTCATCTCATTGAATTTGGGGTGCGAGTACTGCATATGCTCTAAGCTGCTATAGCAGCTTTTCTATTTCAAATCCATAAGAGAGAGAATATCTATGCAAGTCTCAACAAGCATGGTGCTATGGGGGTAATTCTAAATGTTTGCTTCAGTGAGATGCAGGGCCTTCTCCTGGAACATTTCCAGAGTGGCTTTGATGTCCAGAAACTTCAGTGTATTGGTGCCTCACAGATCATATTTAACTGTAGATTAATTTTGTTAGCCTGTGTTGGGTCTTCACATTTATTTGATCATTCAATTTGACTTTAGTTAAAGATATTTGCGTTGGATTTCTCTGATTTCATTCATTGTATTTACTTATAACTTATGGCACCATTTCAACAGATTATGTTTTGGATATGCTAAACGTAAGCAGCTAGAAAGTAGACAAAAATTTTAAAAGTAAGTTTTGACTTTTGTTATGGGTTTTCTGGACTAGAAAATTGAAAATAAGTTGATATCTGCTATAAATTTACCATATATATGAATATACATACTCAAATACTATGTATATGTACTCTATACAGCCCTGTGCTGTATAATGCAATAAATAAATATAATAAAGTGTGTGTATAATATCTACATATATAATATATTTCAAAATAATTTGATTTTTAAAATAGAAAGTTTCAATTCTCTGGTGTTATATATTGGATACTAAATTGTTGAGAAAATTTACTTTTTGAAGAAGATGGTTTTCCCCATGAGTAGGAAGAGTGTATTTGTATAAATCTCATCAAATGTCAATATTTGTAAAATACTTTGTAGTTTGGAGTCTGTTGAATGAGTCTCTGCATGGGCCTCTGTGGTGAGTAGGGGAGTATTGATGCTTTATGTTCATTTTACAGATGTGAAAGTTGAGGGTCACAATACTTTTAAATGACTCAACTTCACAAAGTAAAAAATGACCAAACTAGAATTTTAACCTAGTTTCTATTGTACCCTATTAAACAGATCTGGTGTGCTTATGATCACATACTTAAATTTACACATCTATTAACGTGTATGCAATTATGTAGGTCAAATTTATGTAATCTAGAATGTAATACTAGCTACTTATGTTTTAAGCAAAGTGTTCACGTATTTTTAAGGATAGCAGTGAATACTCGTATGCATTTTCCATCTTCCTATACGTCAAACTTCATTTGATATCTGGAAATACACTTGGATCCGATACACATTTTAATTTTAAAATTTACAGTCATAGTTAATAAAGATGCCATTCGATTTTTGAGAATTAAACAAACATTTAGATTTAATCTTCAAATTTGGTGTTTTACCTATTCTTTTTGGAGCTAATGGGATTCGGTAATTAGAATTACATGACAAAATTTTAAGAAGGAGTCAAGACAGAGAAAATAGTATTTAAACATGTGCCACCTTTGACCTCAACAAAGCTTTTGATAGAGTGTAACATGTAAGACTCCTTCATAGAGACAAGGGAAAAGAAGTTAAGAGTAAAATCAAATGGCTAGGAGTTAAAAAGATAGGATATGTGTATAAATAGAATGAAAATAAATGTATGCAGAAACAGAGAGACTCTCCAGGATTAGTTGCTTTCTAATAATAATCATCTAATAATGACCCAATAGAAGGAAATGTCAAATGCAAAATAATTAAAATAATAATAATAATAATTAATTAAGAAAATTGAAAGTTCCCAAGAAGGAGCTGGGGAAGTAGCTCAGTGGTAAAGTGCTTGTCTAGTATGTGTGAGGTCCTTGCACTGCAAAAAATAATAATATAATAATAATAATAAATGATACAAGAATAATGATAATAAATTTAAAAATTGAAAGTCCCCGAGAGAGGCAAGCAGGAGCAAAATTCAATTAATATCTCTCATTCATCTCCTGCTATTAGTTAATATTGAAAAGAAATGGTTCTAAGAAGTGAGTAAGACAAATGCCAATGGTTCAAATACGGACCAGATTAAGAATTCAGAGAAAGAAAAATAAACTTCTATGAAAGCATATCTTTTAACATTTTCCTTCATCTGGACTTCCGCTGTCCCTGAATGAACACTTGAGGGAAACAACATACTGTCATACTGTCCAGAACTGGTTTAAAGCATGTGCGTGGCTTTATTCCAACAAAGTTTTAATATCAGACAAGGTTTTTTCCCTTTCTTAATTCTTGAGATTAAAATTATACACAAAACGACCAAATCTAAGTAGTTTGCTGTCATTGGTATTCAGATGCTGCGTTTTACGAACTACACTCAACACTGTGGCTCTCAGCAAATCAGACCCAAAATAACCTTTGAGATTAAATGTTTGTGAAGTCCCCTAGGTGTCTATTTGCTCCCTGTCTTGAAAATGTCATTTGTGGGGCTGGAGCAGTGGCTCAGTGGTTGCAGCGCTGGCCTAGCATGCGTGGGGACTCAAGTTCGAACTCCAGTACCATGTGCACAACGAAGTGTCAGAGCAGCAAGGGCCACGTGGAAAACTAAATAAAATGGATTCTTTCTCTTTTTTTCTCACTGTCCCGCTCTCTTTAAAAATAAAAAAATAATAAAAATAAAAATTCATTTGCATCTGGATCGGGGGATTTCAGCGTGTGAGAAAATTGGGGGAGGGGTTCTCAAACTTTATAAACTCAGAATAAACATGAAAAGAGCTGAAGTAAGCACTCAGTTGATGTAACAGGTTGATCTCTACAGCTCCTCAGGATATTTCTATGCTCACCACCTGAAATGGTTGGCTCAAGCCTAGGCATTTGAGATGGATTTGGGCGGTATTAAAAAAAAAAAATCCTTGAGGCAGCCCAGAATTAACCTGGATGATAGCTAAACGAAACTTGAATGCTCCTAAACGTCATCATTCTCTGATTACAAGTAAGGTCACATTTTACAGAAATGACTGGTATTCTTGGCAGTAGAAAGTCTTTTCTTAAGACTTTCTTGATACCAAGAAACTACAGTGAGAGGAATGCATAACCTGTTTCCTAAAAGTTTAAAACTTCTGTATGACTGAAGGTAATATTAGCAGAGTTGAGGGGAGGAAAAGAATGACAAAAATCTAAAATAGTTCAAACCTACACAAAAATGTTATTATCTTAATATAAGAGGCTACTATTGTAATATATATATAAGCTGTGGCAAATCAAAAACAAAAGATTGAAAATTGCAGGAGCAAATGACCAGCAATAGAGATGAAAACAGCTTTTCAACTTATAATCAATGCAATGCAAAATGAAACAATTACATGGTGTGCTTTGTCGCTTATAGGTAGTTACTCTAAACTGAGCAGGGTGTGGGGGGAATGGGGAACACTTTAGGTGGGAGATGAGATTTTATATTGGAACATTTCTAGAGTGCAATTTTGCAAGATAAATAAGATATTTTAAACATGTATATTTTGCTTCAGCATTTCTACTCCTTGTTATATACAAATGAAATATTTGGACAGGTACACCAAGATTACATGAAGATATATAAGAATTTTATAATTATGAATTAGATAGAATGACTGGAAATAGCCTTGATGTTTATCAATGAAGCTGTTTCAATAAAGTATAGTAGCGCTATTAAATGGAATACTGTAAAGACTTCAAAAGATAAAGTCATTATTATGTATTTTTCCCCTGAATATATTTAGCATGGTTTAGCACTAGAAAATTGAGTAGCACAATTTCCTATATTAACAATGTGAAATATTAGATAAGAATATATACAGATATTTGTGATAGCCTGAATAATGGTCCCAGACAGGAAAAATAAGCAGTGTGTCCTTGGAGGCAGGGATCAGAGTGAGGCTGCCGAAAACCAAAGGATGCCAGACACCATTAGGAACAGGAAGAGGCAAGGGACAAATCGTCCCCTAGATACTATAGAAAAACCTGGATTTCACCCAATGAAACTGATTTTGAATTCTGACTCTAAGAACTGGAGGAAATACATTTCGGTTGTTTTAAGCTACAAAGTTTCTGGCAATTTGTTACAGCATGCAGAGGAAACAAACACAGATTCTGGTGATGGAAATAGGCTGCTGCTTAAAAAAATACATAAATATGTGGAGGTGGCTTTGGAATTGGATAATAGATTATAGCTGGGACAATTTTGAGGTGCATGATAGAAAAAGCCTAGATTGTCTCAAATAAACTATTAATAGATAAATGGATCTTGAAGATATGCCAGTGAGGGCTAAAACAGAAGTGAGAAGCAAGATAGAGAAGATCTGCATCACTGGGCATGGTAGTGCACGTCTGTAATCCCAGTGGCTCAGGAGGCTGAGGATAACAAGTTCAAAGCCAGCCTCAGAAACTTAATGAGACCTTATCTCAAAATTAAAAACAAAATTAAAACTGGGTTGAGGATGTGGCTCAGTGGTTGAGTGCACCTGTGTTCAATCTCTGGTACACACATACACACAAAAAAAGGGAAGATGTGCATCATCATCTTAGAGTATACACATCTTAAACTATATATATAAATATTCATATAAATATTGTCATAAGCAGGATGTTGGTAAAAGTGGGAATGTTAGAAATCATTTTAACATTTGGAGATGAAATAACACACTTTTTTATATAAAGAAAGGGGACAGTGAGAGAGAGAGAGAAAGAGAGAAGCAATTTTTTATTTAATTTTTCAAGTAATCATTACTCAGATACTTCGTTGTGTACGTGGGTGCTGGGGTTTGAACTTGCGTACTCATGCATGCCAGGCAAGCGCTGTAACCGCCAAGCCACTGCTCCAGCCCCAAATAACACACTTTTGAATGAAGAATGTGTCACATAAGAAACTGGAGGAGAAATAAAAAAAATTCTTACAAATAAATGAGAACAGAGATACAATATATCAAAATCTCTGGGATAGTATGAATACAGATCTAAGAGGACAGTTTTTAGAATTGAGTTCCTACATTAAAAATTAGAAAGATCAGAAATAAATAATCTAATGTTACACCTTTAAGGAAGAGCAAACTAATTCCAAAATCAGTAGAAGACAGGAACTAATTAAGATGAGAGCCAAAATTAATGACATTGGAAATTAAAAAAACAAAGTATCAATGCAAGAAAGAGTTTGTTTTTTGAAAAGATAAACAAGATTGATAAACCCTTAGCAAAACTAAGAAAGAGAGGAACCAAATCAATAAAGTTAGAGATGAAAAAGAAGTTATCACCATAGACATTTCAGAAATACAGAGGATAATTTTAAAATTATTTTGCAAATTTGTATTCCAATAAACAGGAAAATCTAGAAGATACTGACAAATTTTTAGACACGTGACCTATCCAAATTGAACCATGAAGATATATAAAACCTAAATCGACCAATATCAAGCAATTAGACTGAAAAAGCATTTAAAAGCAGCAATTAAAACTCTTCTAACAAAGAAAAGTCCAGGGTCAGATGGAGTCTTAGCCAAGTTCTACCAAACTTTTAAAGAAGAACTAATGCTGATCTTCCTCAAATTATTCCATGAAATAGGGAAGGAATATTCCCAAATTATTTCTACGAAGCCAGTATCACTCTGACACCAAAAACAAAGACACATCAAGAAAAGAAAACTACAGATCACATCCTTGATGAATATAAATGTAAAAATCCTTAAT
The DNA here is from genome assembly GCA_004027875.1 of Aplodontia rufa. Lineage (NCBI taxonomy): Eukaryota > Metazoa > Chordata > Mammalia > Rodentia > Aplodontiidae > Aplodontia > Aplodontia rufa. The sequence continues at coordinate 8,060 of PVKS010036971.1, forward strand.
AAAGTATTAGTAAGCTACATTCAAAAGCACATTGAGAAGATAAGCATATTAAGAGATGCAAGCTTGGTTCAATATATGCAAATCAACAAATGTAATTCACCACGTAAATATAATTAAAGAGAAGAATCATATGATCATCTCAATAGATGCAGAAAAAAATCTTCTGACAATACCCAGCCCTTTTGTGTTAAAAATCCTAGTGAAAGTAGGAGTAGAAAGATTTTACCTCAACATTACGAAGATTCTATATGACAAACCCAAAGTCAACATCATACTGAATGGAGACAAACTAAAAGCATTTTCTCTGAAGTCAGGAACAAGACAAGGGTGTCCATTCTTACTACTCATATTCAACATAGTTCTTGAAACTCTATTCAGAAAAAGCAGGGAAGAGATGGAAATTAAAGGGATGCAACCAGGAAAAGAAGATGTCAAATTATCTCTGTTTACTGATGACATGATCGTGTATCCAGAAGGCACAAAAGTCTGCAACAGAAGAGTTCTGGAGCTGATAAATTCAGCAAAGTAGCAGGATACAAGATCAACATACACAAATCATTCACTTTCCTATATTCCAGTAATGAACCTGCTGAGAAAGAAAGAAATAGAAGGAAGATCAGTAGAGTAGAAGAAGGGGAACAGGGAAAGGGAAAGGAGGAGGGAAAGAGGAAGCACTGGGTACTGAAATGGTGTAAATTATATTCCACGCAAGTGTGATTTTGTCAAAACGAAAAGCACTATTATTATGTAGAACTATAAAATGAACTAATAAAAACACTTAAACTGAAAAATAGTGAATGTTAAAGCTGCTGCTGGGGTCGGCTTAGAAAGAAATGATAAATATGATTTTGGAAACTTGGTGGCAGAGGATCATTGGTATATAGCAGAAGAGAGTCTAGCTGAATTGTGTTCTACAGTTGTATGAAAAGCAGAACTTGTGAGCAATGACCTTGGACAGTTAGCTGAGAATATTTCCAAGCAAACTGTTGATGGTGAAGGGTGGTTTCTTCTTGCTGTTTAAGTAAGAAAATGGTAGAGGGAAGAACTGTTAAGTAAAGGGAAATGAGAACTTGATTAGTTTGAAAATCCTCAGCCTATAAGACAAACTTTATAAGACAAACTCACCCAAATCAGGATATTCACTATAAAGAAGTGTGCTCTGGAAAGAAGGCCAGGAGTGTGATAAGACAGCATTTTTTTTTCAAAGAGGTTAGGTATATCACTCATGGATACCTTAAACCATTCCAGCAGAAATGAGGAATGGAGATGGGGGATCCAGGCAAGATCTGTATGGGAACTTCTTGTCTAATAGTGTGAATCTCATGATATATACAGGAGACACACAAGATTTTTGAGACTGTTACATCAACTTTACCAGTCATTATATAAACACTGCTGGCTTGAATCAGCATGGACAGAAGAAGTATGATTGTAGAAAGGTTATTAAACTGCTCAAATTCTATAAGGAAGAAACAGGGTGATATTCAGCTGCTAACATGTACTAACCTTAAAAAAAAAAGTAAGTATGACTCTAAGGGCAGAGCCTTGGGTCCAGTGGGTAGTGGAAATGTGTATTATATAAAATACGTATGTATTTTTACATAGTTAGCATTAATCTCATTCTATTTCTGTTTTAAATTCAATATCACAATTTTAAAATTCAATCATGTTATCATGTATACATCCTATCTGTTGCTCCCATCTCCAAATACCTCCAAAGAATATCATAGATGTGCCTCTTGGTGGTCAGATTGGTTCTCTATCATAGGATTGTAATTTCTAACTTCCTTGTGGACAGATGGTCCATGTGCCTAGTTCTGGCCAATGAGCTGTGTAAAGACAGGCATGCCACTTCTGGGGATGGAGCATTTAACTGCCCACTCAGAACCTGCAACATCATGATTTTCTCTCTGGTACAGGGATAAGCAATGTTCAAAAAGGGCCTGCTCTTCCAGCATTTATTTTGAAGAGGCTAGATGAACAGAGAGGCCTCTGCCGATATATGATGGACACATAGAATGAAAAAGAGATTATTTTATGTTGTCTCAAATCACGAGATTTGAGAGATTTTTTTATCTCACAACTCAACCAAGCCTGTATTGACAAGTGTGTATCTATCTATCTATCTACATATATCTATGCAGGAGTGCATTTATGTGTATATTTCTAATTGATAGGTTACTCTCTAGAATAGCTGCCACTGCCTATATTTCATAAATTGTTCCCTCATCCTTGCCAATGTTTGGCATTATCCAGCTTTTAATTTGTGTCATTCTAATTGGTATAAATTGATATCTCATTGTTTATTTTCTGATTTGCTTCTTTGTCAATAGTTAATTTAAGAAATTGTTATGCCCCTTAGCTTTTGGATTTTTGTTGTCTATGGATCTTTGGTTTATATCTCTCGTTCATTTTTCTATCACAGCTGCTGTGCTTTTCTTACTGATTTGAACGATCTCCATTTATTTTATAGATAAAAATCCCTTGTCAGATTTAGAAATGTTAAAAATCCTTTCTCATTCTGTTATTTGTCTACTTGCTCCTCCCATGATGACTTAAATTCAACAGACATCCTTAATTCTGATATAACCAAATATAATAATTTTTCTGTCTCAACTTTTTGCACTTCTGAAACTGTTTTTTCAAGAAATCCATTCCTATTGTTCATGAAGTTTTTTTTTTTGTTTGCTTGTTTATTTGTTTAGGTACATCCTTAGCCACAAAGATTTAAGACTTTTTTTTAACTACGTATTCTAAAGGTTGGAGTGTTGAACTGTTAAATGTTTGAATGATGTGATTTCTGGTAGCCTTGTTTTTTCTTTTAATATTCACTAAAGCACTCATAAGTGTCAGATACTGTTTAAAGTGTTTATTTAATTCTTACAGGATACCTTTGAGGAACAGACCATTAGGAACCTCATTTTACAGAGAAGAAAACTGAGCCTCAGAGAACCATGCAAATTTCCCAATCATGTTGCTAATTAGTGAAGGAACTTAGATTCCAGTTAGCTGACTGACTTTAGAATAACTCATCACACTAAGATCTGCTATTCTCACTTACATATTCTACATATGCTGTAGTCCCTTCAGACCTGCTATAATATCTGTGTGTGGCACACTCTACTACATCAGTGTGTATTCCTGATGCTGTTTGGGTGAGGAGTACTTGAGAATGTCCTTTCCTCCCTCCTTCTGAGAGAATTTCTTCACCATTTCAGTTAAGCCTCCTCAGATGACACTTCTGCTGACAACCTTACCTTACCAGTCCCTCCAACACCAGGTGAAGTGAGCACTTTCTCTTGGCTCCATTTTAGCAGTTCTTAATATGTTGTTTTTACTTCCAATTCTTCAGAGCTCCCAAAAGATTTCATGCTCTTCAGTATCCTAAGAAGGATGTCAAAATTGTCTTATTAAATTTGTTTTGTTAACATCTAATATAAAACATCCTTAAAATAAATAATTCTTTGTTGGATAAACGAAATGAATTTAATTTCCTAAAATTATGAGCACACCACACAAATCTCTGCATTCAAGGTCATCGTTGGACATAGGACAGTAGGAGTCCAAAGTTCAACTGATGTCTGTTTATTGAGCACTTGTGTGTGTGCCACACAAGAAAGTTCTGCCCTTAGGAGTATTTTACTTGAATGGCATCATTTCTCAGAGGTATATATGTGGCAATGAATAAGAAAATGGAGGACTCTACTCTTGGAGCCTGGAGCGGGAAAGGCTGAATGCCTACATATCACAAATGTGATCAATTCTGTGAATAATTCCTAGGAGAAGTACAGGGTCTTCTGGGAGCAAATAATGGATATCTATCCTACTGTGGGGTCAAGGAAGTGAACTGGGAAAGGAGTCCCTGAAGAACTAATATTTGGATTGAGATGTGAGAGATGAATTGATCTTAACCATGCAAAGAGGAAGCGCAACATGGTAGGCAGTGGCGAGGTCCTCAGGCGGGAGAGACATTGCAGTTGTCCAGAGACAATTGCAGATCACAGAACTTTCTCCTTGAAGAGGGAAAAACAGAAAGACTGAGTTTCTGTAGAATTTAACAAACTCCCACAAGTTTTTGCTCTACATATCCCATTTTAGTGATTAGCTTTATGAGGTCCATCTCTTAAAATTGAGAACTGTGAAATATTCTTTTTTTGTAGCACTACAACTTATGATTGTGGTATTATTTTGATTAAAGCATTTGATTAAACTTGAATTATTAGGTTTCATCAAAGCATTAAATGTGAACCAAATCAAAGAAATCAGGGCTCTGTAACGTTCTTCAAAGACATCAGCATACACATATTCAAACCTTCACATTCATACCTATTCACATACATTCACAGCAAAATGGTACCCTTGCTCATACACACACACACACACACACACACACACACATACACACATGCACAATCACATATACTGGTACTTTTTGCATATTCATATGTAATAAATAATACTCTCACACACACGTATCCACACATATATCTACATTTTCATGAATATAATCACTCACATCCCAAGGGGGCATATGTCAAATCACTCACATCATCAAGAGGGCATATGTATTTCATCCCTAGATGCATATATGATTTATTCTGTTTAAAAAAAATATAACCTATCAAATGCTAAGCTCTAAAGACATAGCAACAAGTAGAAATCATCTCTGTCTTCATGTTACTGGAAGAAAGAGAAAATCAATGATAACCAAAAAGATTCTAATTCCAGGTTTGATGAATGCCATGAGTAAGACAAATGAGATAACTTGTTACTGGGGGACGCCCCCTGGAGAGGAGAGACAGAGGCTTCTCTGGAAGGCAGAACTGAGGCCTGTACGATAATAAGGAGCCATGAGGAGAATGGGAGAAGGAGAAAGCAAGTGAGAGAAGAACATTAGTGCTTGGAGAAAAAGTCAGTGCAGACAAGGAACCAATGTGTGGTCTTCACAGCTGAACTTTAGTGAGCAAAGAAAACAAAGGAGTAAGATTAAACTAGGATGGAGACAGGACCGAATTAGTGAGACCGTGTGGGTCCTGAGATTGAGTTTGAATTTATTCTAAGAATAAAAGAATAAATCCAAAGAGAAATAATGTCACTTGATAGAATTTATAGTTTCATAAGTTTGCTCTGGTGACAGTTTGGAGAATGGACTACAGAGGAATAAGAGTGGAAGCCAGAGGCTCACAAGGGGGTTGATGCAGTCTTCCAGGAGAGACAGGATGGTGACCTGAGTGCCAGAGGTCACAGTAGATGTAGGAGTGGACCATGGATTTAGGGCTTATTTTTCAAAGTAAGAAAGGCAGGACTTTGTCACAGATGTAATGTGATGTGAGAAACAGTAGGGTTAAAGATGCCTCCCAGATCTTTTGCTTGAGCATATAAGAAAACTATGGAAACCAGAGCTTATTTAATCACCTATCTGTGTCCCAGTAATGGTTCATATCTATCTAGAGTATACTGTGTGTCATGTCTGAGCTTAACAGGTATTGCCCCATTATTCTTCACAACATTCCTACATGAGGAACATCCCAAAATTTTCTCTGCCTTACACTGAGCAAACTAAGGCTCAATAAGGTTAACTTCCCCAAAATTCAAGGACTTTTATGAAAACAATGATCCCAGAGCTTAAATGTGACCACACAGAACACAGCGCCAGTGAGGCAGTGAGCGATCATACTTCCCTAAGCCTCATTCTGCATTGAACTGCCAGGGCCCCTTTCACTCACTTCTTCTTTATCCTCAAGTTCACTCTGATGGTGATCATTTTGCTGCCACTTGATATCACCACTCAAGACATAAAAGAATAAGAGATGGATCTTCAAGTTATATTTCTATTTGTGCTAGAAATAAAAGATAGTGCTGGTGGATTGGAATTATAAGTGGAAATGATGTCTGAGGCTCATGCTTGGATCCATCTTTTAAAACAATAATATAAATAAGATATTTAATGATCAATACATTTTATCTGTATGATTTCAGAAATGAGTGCTTTCCATCTACTCTTCCCCCATTACTAATTAGGGTTGAGAGAACAACATTAGGCTGAATCAGAGCATGTTATTGAACATGACATTACTTCTACTTGATGAGATAATTTCTTTTGGGATACGTCTTGACCTTCTCCTGAACTCATGATCCTCCTTTCTCCACCTTCTCTCCTGCTTCTGTGACTGCAGTTCTCAGCACCTGGCCAGTCCTGATCTGTTCCGCACAGACCTCTTGCAGAGCTCTGGCTGTATTTATTTCTCATGCACTTGGCTCCCTGCAGGAAAGCAATTGGGAAGAGGGCACTCTAGGGAGGAAAAGAGCAAAATGGTGAGAGAAGATACTGATGGTGAAGACTATGATGATATCAATCAGCCATAAGGGGAAGAAAGCCAGATCCAAAGTCCTACTTAACATATTTAAGGAAAATTTTTCTGCAGGCTCTTGGGACAAATCAACATTCAGATACTGAAGACTAAACTGTTAGGATTCACAGAGAATTCACCGTTCTGTGCTCAATTTAATATTTTTAGTAGAAAACACATCACAGAGAGTCAAGAATCCCTGTATTTAACTACGTGTAAGTCCCATGCTTTGTCTGTAAAGATGACAGAACATAATCTAAATGGCACAATCCGGACAGGATGCTAGCTGGAGGGTTTGCAAGATAAAGGTAGAAAGAAGTCTTCACCCATTATACAATGTTAAGGAGAACTTCAAATAAAGTACAGGCTAGATTAGTGCCTGAAAGAATAAATTTTGTTTTTACACTATGTTCACTCTTCACCATGATGCCTGTCTTGCAGAATAAACCAGATTACAGGAAGACAAGGCAACAATACAGAGGGAATTGAAAACAGGAGTGGGAGAGGAAGCTAAAGACTGATCAATTAATCCTCCTGTTTTTTCAAATCAGAGAAAACCTTGGCATTCAGTGATGATGAATCAATGCTGCTGACAGATACATCATGTTAGCTCCCAACAATTTAATTCTTCTATCAACAGAAAGGCAGGTAATTACCACAGCGTCAGAAGGCTTCAAATATGCATGAGGGCATGACACGCGTGTACTAGAACCGCATAGCTGACTCATCTTGTTTAAAGATAGACTTCTTGTAAACTGATCAACACTTCTGGAGAGGGGTGGAATTGGGATAGGAGCACCAGTTAAAACCTGGAAGGTCGATTCCTCTGAAAAGGGAACTGTCTTTCACTTAGCCAAAAATATCAAAGATCCTTGAACTCTTAGGATTCATACACAATTAACTGTCATTTCATTTGGAGAAAGACGGTCCTTAATACATGCCTGATTGAGAGATAAGGATAAATAGAGAGCACTGAATTTCACTGCATAATAAAGTAGGATGAATTTTTAGTTTCCAGTGACAAGCATGAGAGGGGCTAAGAAAGTTCAGGGATGAAAGGAGAAGATAGAAGATCACATTCAAGGAAAATTGACAAAGTGAGATTCCCAGCCGCACAGATGGCCAAGGACGATTTAGGAATAGGAATGTCTAATATTCTTAACTGTGGGGTGCAACTCAGTGTAACTATTCACCAAATCAACAGTAAAGGTCGACTCCAAGTAACTACCTTCTAACTGCCTTTCTAGGATTATGTTCTGAAGAATTTAGAAGAGGAGTCTGATCAATGTTAAGTCAACAAAAGGAAAAGACAGGAGCTGTCATAAGAGATCAGAGATAAATAGGGTAAAAATTCAGCAAAAGCCCAAAACAAACTCAATGTACAAATGTGATATATATCTCGAAGGAGCCTTATAGACACTGAGGTGCACTCTGGGTTTCCTGCCATACTGAGATGGAGACAAGGAATTTGAACGAAATGCTCAAAACCCTTAAGACTAGAAGACTGGGATTACATCTGGGTTATGTTGCTTACATCAAAATTTCTTTAGAGAAAAGATGAGTATTTTTTTCTTGTTTAATCTACTCATTATTTAAAATAGCTTAAAATGGAAATCACATCAATACTAGACAATTGAATAATGATTAAGAAAAAACTGATAACACCTGCTAGATGGAGAACTTGTACACAATAAAATAAGTTTTACAAAAGGTTTAAAATAAAATAGTAGAAGGCTTTCTATTGTTTAAGATGAAAACAAAGAATACAAACTGAATACGTAGTATGATTGGAGCCCTGTGTCACCTATAATCATCCTAAGAACATAAGGATGATGGGATTCTATGAAATTGATTAATAAACTGCCACCAATTAATAGATCAAGAAGGAAAATTGCATGCATTTTCAGACACCAAAAAGTACAAGATCCATTCTTGATTTTAAAAACTCATTAACATATTAATACTTGGATTTGGGGCTGGAGCGGTGGCTCAGCGGTTTCGGCGCTTGCCTGGCAAGCACGAGGACCTGGGTTCAAACCCCAGCACCATGTACACAACTGAGTGTTGGAGCAACTAAGCCATGTGAAAAACTAAATAAAATTATTTCTCTCTTTCTCTGTCTCTCTCACTGTCCCTCTCTCTTAAAAAAAAAAAAAATACTTGGATTTTCCGTAACAAAATTTTCTAATCTAAGCTTAAAAGCCAAACCTTGCTCAATGTTGAAAAATTAGATATATCTCTATTAAAGAGAATAATAATTTAACATTGTTCAAGGTCAGTAACCAATATAATAGCCTAGAAAAGTAGCAAAAAATTCACAAGTAACCTATGTGTGTGTCAGTAGAGAACTGATTAAATAAATAATGAAAACCACATATGGTAGAGTACTGAGAAGCATCTGCAGATAAGAGACTATCTCCATATTGTTAGGATAAAAGTGAAAAGCTAAGTATAGAGCATTGAAAACATTGAATGTGGTACATTTGGATTTGTATAGGAAAAGAAGGAAGTTTGTATGTATACAGACTGTTCCTAAATGAGGAGATGTGAAACAGATAATAAGAGGAAGGAAGAGGAGGAACCTGGAGGTCTGAGATAGAAAGGAAACTTTTCATATAAACTCTCTACTGTTTGGATTTATAATTTGCGTATGTTCTTTTTACAACAAAAAGAAACTAAGGATTAAAAGAGAAAAAAATAGCTTCACAGATCAGAAACTCTGATAGGAAACTAAATGTTCAACAACAGAATATCGAGAAAATAAACTATGGTAACTATAGTATATAAGATGTTGCACAGTCATTAAAATTATGTATGTATAACTAAAATAAAAGAACATGGTTATATTGCTCAATTAATGTTTGTTGAATGAATGAATTAATGAGTCCAAATGAAAGTAAAGATATAATACAAAATTGGGGATACTGAGTAACCAAGGTTATACAGAATCACTCATGTACATATACTGAGAAAAAAAAATGCCAGAAAGAAAAAAAAAAAGATGTTATAGTGGTACATTCTGCTTGGTAGTATTAAATGCACAATTAAAGAAAATAACTTCTAATTTTCTGATTTTTTGAATATTATATCATATATGTTCACTTTTTTGAAATAGAAACAATTGTTTTAACTTAAAGAAATCTTTCTTTATTTGCTTTTCTGAAGAACTATGGAAAATAGCAAATTAATGATTCCCTAAAGGCAGTTCATTAAGACTGTAGCATGGACACAATTTCCTTAATGTTCACCCTAGACCCAATTGTTGATTTTGAGTTTTACTTGCAAAATAAATAGTAAGACAAAAGCAAAACAATGATAAAATTGAGCTTGATCTGATTTATTCTAAAAGCAGAGATTTGCCTAAGGCAAAATTCCTTAGGAAAACATTCCAACTGTGTAAAGGCTGTGAGCTAGTACTTAAACCAGGTGAATTTTCATTCATAAAATTCTTTCCTGCTCCTATTACAACATCGTGAAACAATTAAAAACAGTACTAAAACCTTGGACTTTCAATTTAGTATTTTTATATAATTTGTAGGACTAAGTGGTTGTATAGAAAATGTATAAGCTATCCAATTTCTGTTTTAATAATACTATGTAAAATAAATATTAATTGGTATTAGAAATCAACTCTTGGCAAAGATAAGGATTTTTCTGTTTCTCTAATACAAATTTAGGTGGTTTTAAAAAGTGGGCTGTTATTGGTGTACAGTTTATAAATTTGTTGGTTTCAGTGTTCACTAGTGATTAATAAACCCTTTGCTCCAAGGTCAGCTCACTTAAATCTTTTTCACATTATTTCCCTCTTCTGTTTGAGTTATTATGATTGGAAAAATAAGTTTCTAAAATTTTAAGAGGATAAATAAGATAAATATCTAATGGCTCCTTAGTCCCGTTCACATTATTCAGTGCATTTTTTTAAAATATTTTTTATTATTCTTTTTAATTTATATATGGTAGTAAATCCATTTTGACCTAATTATACAAGCATGGAATAAAAGTTGTTGTAATTCTGTTTCTAGTACCTCCCCTTCATCTCCTCCTCCCCCCACTCCTGGCCCCTTCCCTCCACTCTACCGATCTTTCTGCAATTTACCCATATGTTTTTTAAAATTAGTTTCTTGAGGATGTACATATTCATATGTGTACGTAGAAATGCCATATCCTCAATAGTCTATGCCCCTCCCTCATCCCACATACTTCTTAGCCAACAGGCCTCTCTTTTCCAGCATGAATACCACATCAGAATATTTCAAACCCACTTCATTCTTTATTCATTATTTTTCCCCCAGTGCTCTTGGCCTGAATTCTTCTAGCTCAAGGTCCCTCATGACTTGTAGTCAAGCAGCCAGCTGAAGCTGCAGGTATCTCAAGGCCTGCCTGGTGTGAAAGAATCCATGAATGTATTTGCAAGCTCACTAACAGCCAGCCGCTGGCTGTTGGCCACGGCCTCCCTTCCTCAACACAGGAGCCTCCTTATAAGCTCCATGAGTATCCTCACCACTGACTCCTTCCAGAGTTACTAATGACAAAGAGGGGGAGATGGAGAAGAGAGA
>PVKS010036972.1:0-18963 GCA_004027875.1 Aplodontia rufa
TTTTTTATCAAGAAATGTGTTGAAGGCTTGAAATGCATTCTCAATATGGAGAGCATGTATTGCTCCGTACATTTTACCAAAACCCATATCTTCCTATTGCTAATTGTGGGACTGTATTAAACTGTATTTCTAAGTCATGGTGATTTTGACATTTTACCTTTTCTTACTTAAATGTTAGGTAACAATTTAATCTTAGATATAGGGTGTGAGTGTGTGGGGAAATGCATGTGCTTCTACACAGCTAAGGATTCCTTGAGCTGAAGGATTAAAAAGTAACCCTAAGGACTTTTTGTAACACTACCTATTTCTTGTTCATTCTTTTCATTTTGACCCATAACCAGAGGTCCCTCCACTGCTATTTATCAGCACGTTGTGCAAAATGACATTTTGGTAATGATATGCGGTATCCTGTGTGCAATACATATTAAGGCTCAAGGCCTCTGAGTCCGTTGAGTATGCCTTAAAAATGTGGGAGATCCGTGAAAAACCGAGTATGCTAAGTGGTTGTATTTTTTTCTGTCTGTTTCCCCTTGAGTGAGTTTAGCAAACTCTTGGTTGTGGCAAAACAGAGGATTTTCCTATATGCATATACGTGGAATATTCACCAACTTTAATTATCATTTGTCTTAGTTCTTACTCATCCTTCATTGGAAGATGGAACACAATTGCTCATTTGGCTTTCCTGTGTAGTTAATACACGTGTTAATTTTGATGCTGGAACTGACGCTAGGGAGGTATAGCTGGAGGTGTGTTTTCCACAAGCCAACTCAGCTTCTTGGCCATGGAGCTTGTCCAAATGCTCTGCAGATATCTTGGAGGAAATCCAGGGGGGGAGGCCTGGTGTCTCCAAAGGTTTAGTTTCTGAGAATCTCACCATTTGCCCCAGGTCTTTCAAATGGTGAAGACTTAATTATAAAGGTAATGGCATTAGCAGGAGGAACCTTTGAAATGGAGTTAGTTCATGACAGAATGACACTCACGGTTCGACCACAACCCTTCCAGAAGAAAACTGAGGGCATACGAAATTTTTCCTTGCACTTTGAGTATACTCAAGCAGCATGCATGTTCAAAAACAGAAAGCTCACAGAAATTCACCAGGCACCCATTTCTGGCCATGATTTGTTGTTGAAATTCCCTGCTTGCAAATCCCTGAGGAGGAAATATCCACTGGATGCAAGCCAGGCTTGGAACAGAGCTAATGCACGTGATTGAGGTGAGTGTTTGAAATGGAGAGTAAGATGATGGAGAGAAGAGAGGGGATTTGTGGATCCACTGGAAGATGCAGCTGTGGCACCTGCTGGTGATTTCAGGGTGAAACAAAGTAAATACACATGCATCATCCTTTTGTTTTCTTCATGGAGGAATGTGATCATGCATGGAAAGACTGAGATGGGAAAGGTGGGACAAGAAAGATGAGAAAGTTTAGAAATTAAGAGTTGTGGCTTGGTCCTGGGACCACAGGTACGTGGGTGAACACACTACATGGACAGATGACAAGAGATGTGTGGCAGAAGAGTGTCAAAAGAAGATTTGTCATTAAGATGAGCAACCCTTCAACAGTAGTAGAAAGCAATCACGATGCAGGTGTGAGTCTCCAAACGTGTCCTATAGCTGAATGCATGTTCGGAAGAGTGTTTATTCCACAATTTTGCGAATAATGAACAGAGGGATTTCAAGATTTTTTTCAGGAAATGATTTAAGCCAAGCATCACAGCCTTTTCTGAGTTTGGCCTGGTCTTTCTGGTTCAACTCTGTTCCAAAATGCTGCAAAAATCACAGAACTTGGCCACACTGCACTGCTTCCCTTTCCATCCATAGCAGGCGCCCTCAGTGCTCATCTGCACTCACCTCCAATGTATGGACCCAGTATAGAATCCATATCTCTCATCGGATTGAAATTCCTTCCTCTAAGTTGGCTGTGAACTTCACCACTGCCATAGGCGAAGCCTTGTCAGTGCACTTGTCATTGCTGTCCAGGACCCAATGCTGCTGGGATTCTTGGCTCCCTGTCTGAGATTCAAGCACCACTTCCATAAGTTTGCCCCCATTTCTTACATCTTCCCAGTTTCCACCTTGCAGTCTGGCTCCTCTCCGTAGCCTGAAAGTCTGCGAAGCCTGCAAAGCTTTTGTGCGCTGCAAAAAACCTTGAGGGGTTAAAATCCCTAAAGACACTGTGAGCATCTCTGAGCGCTATAGCGTGTATGACCCAGTAAATGGTGAGTGCAATCAAGGGGGTGTGCATTGATGTTCTGATTTCTCCTTTTTTCATTGTGACAGGGGATGGAACCCATGCCTGCCACAGGCCACACCGCGGACCCCAAACAGCGGATGCCACCAACATGGCCACACCCTCTGCTGTCCAGTGGGCCCTCAAGTCAGGGCACGTGGAACAAGCACTTTTTGAAAGCGGTGGGATTTCATCCAGGAGGCATCAGAAGAAGACTAGGCGGCATTAAAGAGGACATGCTTCTGCTGTATTACGTGTCCAGGAAAACTGAGGAAAAGAATGTTGACACTTGAAGCAGCAGGGGAGGGCACATCGGGATCCTCTTTCTTGTTGCTTCACTGGTGAGTTTTCCAATGTTCCCAGCCCTGGCCTTGAGAGGGTGCCTGTCCCCCTTGCCCTTGGCTGGCTCAACCAGGCCTGTGATTGGCATATTTGACCTCCCTGTCATCCAACGGCAGACCTACACGATCTTGGAGAGCCTCAGCAGAAGGTAGGTAAGCTCCAGCGTGGGTAAGGGATGGGGAAGGGCATGTGCTTCCAGGTCAGGGGATGCCTTCGGGGACCAGGAAGAGTTGCTGGGTGTGGGTTGGATGGCTTGAGCTTTGAGGACACAAGGTCAGGCAGTGGTTGTTGGTGCAGGGGCTACTGCAGCAGAAGCTTGTTGCATGATTTTGCAAGGTGTACCTGCAAGGAGGCAGGAATGGCCCTGGATTGTTGACAGAGCAGCCTTCCATGCATGTATGGAGGAAGATGCAGCCCAAATCTGGATTGGTGTGCTGTACTGCTGTCCCTGATTCCGTATCTGATTGGTGGCCGTTGGATGTTTTTGGCCTCCTAAAGCATGCCTGCACTGATCTGGTTTGAGCCTGGACTTGTGTGTGCCAGTTGCCTGGGCTGCCGTCTTGCAAGGCTGGTCCCAGCATCAAGTAGTGAGGCCTGCAGTGTGCCCAGCTGTAGAGGGAGAGCATGTGTGTGAAGCTAGGAGAGGACTGAGTAGGCCAGGAGAGGTGCTGGGTTCATATGCGATATGGGTAGCCTCAAGAAGAGAAGGAGAGGCACTCTTTGTTGGTGCAGGAGGTAGAGACTGAGGGGTGGCATGATGTTTCTGGGATTCTTAATTTGTGCTTGGTACCTTCCTTTGTGATCCAGGTGGAATGCGTGTCTCCGAGTTGAGGAATGTGCGGCGGTGTTTTCCAAACCATTGTAGGTTGGTGGAAGTATTTTGTGGGAAGCATAAAGTGATTGGTGTTCAGAGCACCTTAGCTCTGTTTTAAGAAGTGTGTGGAGCCCTTTCCACATCCCCTGAGGAACACTGCCAACTCTGAATGCTAGGTCTGACCTGTGACAGCATCTGCAGTTTCTTCAGTGGATGGTTCCAAATGCAGAACACACAGCACAGTTCCATTGACTCCCAGAGGCCACACAGGTGCCTCTGCTTTAGGTGGGGCTCAGTCTGCAGATCCATGGGACCCTCTGGGTGCATCACATGCCAAATCTGCCCTGGCCTTGGTCTGCTCTGCCCAGACCAAGGCCAGGCACTTCTTCCCAGGAAGAACCTCACAAATGTGTCTACAGTGGAACAAGGGAACAGACGGGACCCAATGTTACTGGACAGAGAAAAAGGACCATGTGAGCAGAGGGCAGAGGGATCACTGAAGGTCTGAGTTTCTGATTTGGTTTGACCATCCCTTCCAGGTTGGTTTCCTACATCTCTCGTCTCTCATCCATGCTCTGGACACTTCTGACGACAACTGCAAGGCCCCACAAGTCCTCCCAGATTCCAAACAGCCAGCTTTCTGTTAGGTCTGCTCCTGCAAGGACTGATAGGAGATGAAATTCTGAAGGAAGAAACCTGTCTCTAGCCCAGGACCTCATGTCAGCAGAGGTAGGCTGCAAGTAAACCCAGCCACAGTGTCTTGACAAGAGAGACTGGCTAGTGCCATTTCCTTCTGCTTATGCTGCTAGTGGCTTTCTGCAGCTCCTACATGTTGGGGTAATCTAACTGCCCATTTTGACACTAGCCTTTCTTTACCTTTGTACTCAACTCCCTACACCAAATTCTCCACATATGACTTTCCTGGAATGGTTTCTGTTGACTACAGCAAGGCTTCTTTCCCCCCAATCTTTCATTCTTTCCCAAGAGTTTGTGTGCATTAACACCTGGCCAAAAGGAAACACAAGCCTGTGAAACTCTCAGCTAAACACATAATAGCCTTGACAGTGATGGAGCCCTGGATTCTTTACCACATTGTATGGACACAAAATCAAGCTTCCTCAGCTTCCCTACATCCAAGGAGGTCACTGAGTGTCTGTGAAGGTCTCCACTTCTGCCAAAGGACATAGACCCCATAGCCATATGAAGAGCTTTTCCATCCTGCCTGCCTCAGGTAAAATACCTGACTAAAGGGCAGGTGTCTAAGTCCAGGTTTAGCCCACAGCACTGAGAAAAAGAGCTCGACACTCCAGGCATGTTGGCACACACCCGTGGTCCTAGCTGTTGGGGGGTGGAAACATCATCATAAGAGTCACTTACTCAACTCCCCTTCTGATGTTCCAAGTGCCCTATCAACCTCCAATACGTTAGAGAAACAGAAGCATCCCTATATACCACAAGTTGGCATGCTGCAAGGTTTGGGCCAAATCTGGCCCACTGCTACTACTTGTAAATAAAGTTTTATGGGCATATAGCCCAACCATTCTTTCTATATCTATGGCTGCTTTGAGAGTATATGGCACAGTTGAGTGACTGTGATAGAGACCCTGTGGCCCACAAAGCCTGGAATAATTAACATCTGGCCCTTTATGGTCAAAATCTGGCTGACCACTGTTGTGTACCAGAAATAGCTTCATGCTGACTGCCTACAGTTTATCTTTGGCTTGAGCCACAATGAAAGCATGCTGGAGCTCAAGCTCAGGGCAAGGAGGCAGTGGGAGATAAAGTCAGAGACTTGGGAGACACAAAGGGCCCCTCCCACACAACAGATGGTGTGACTGCAACTCCCCTTTGACCTGGCAGAAGAGGTGGAAGATCCCCATCCAGCACACACACCGGCTGTGCCTGGTCACTCAGGAAGGGTGGCAGCAAGGCAACCCGGGTACAGCTATAAGGCCCTGAGCCAAGGCTGGCCAGGGTCTCCAGGGAGAGGAAGACTAGTTGGGACCCAAACAGGACAGGGAGGAGGATCCAGGAGGAGGGAAGGGATTAACAGATGAGGCTGTGAGATACAGAGGACAGAAAAGAAAGGACACTGAGGCAGAAGTCATCAGGAGCACAGCAGGGAACAGTCACATGGGGATGAGGAAAGGTATCACCCATTGTGACACGACCAGAGCCACCACATGGGAAGAGGACGCATGACCTCCACTGAGTAATGGCCTGCACAGGTCAATGATAGAAGCTTCTCATTTATTCAGGTACTGTCCAAATGGATACAATTCAAAGTAGAAAAATGAAAACATAGTAAATTTTATAAAACACAAATTTTTACATCACATGAGCAAATCACAGCATGCTGGAAAATGAGGTTTTCCACACAGGCACACAAAAGTCCAGTTTATTGCTCTTTGCATGGAAGAAAATCCTCTTCATAATGGCTATTTATAAATCAGGGAGATGGAGTGTAAGTAAATGAACGTGGAAATTGTACCACCCATTCACATCTTTGCAGCGGCAGAAGCCAGTCTGGAATGGTGGCCACATGCACCAGGATGCTGCAATCACAGTCTGCTTCTCTTCCAGGGGTGGACAGCTCTGTGAGGCCCGTGGGAAGTCTGGGTGTGGCAGTGGTGGTGAGATGGAAGCAAGAGAGACAGGAGGTGTTCAGAGAATCAAAGATGTCCTTGTGAAGGTGCCATCCATCTGGACAGGAGGGTCCAACCAAAAACATCGAGGTGTAAAATGCTCCACTTCTCACGGGCCAGCCCAATTGCCCCTGGGAGCCATTGAGCCAACTTCCCTCACTGAAACTCACCTTGTGACGTGGGACAGTCCTCCTCTTCATGTGTAAAAAGAAAAAAAGTACAGAAAGAAAATCACTCTAAAAATAATGCTTCCCTCAAGAAATAAAATTTTAAAAAATAAGAGTGTTCAAGAGATGGTTGTAGGTCTACATACCTAAAAGCAAAAAGAATCATTTAGCAAAAGTAAGTCTATCCCTGAGTATTGTATGCAACACAAGCCACATTTTATACCAACATATAACAAAATCTCAAAGATGCACAAAGCCATATACTTAATTACACCAAAATAAACAGTGCAACCCAGGCCACATTCAGAGAGCATGTGTCACATAGAGGGAGACATGCATAGCTCTTCAACTACAGACAAGAGGAAATCAGCAACGTCTAGTAAATACAATCTGAAGGTGTTCATAATTAGCCCAGCACACAGAGACACATTCAAGCTCAAGGAGTTTAATAAAGGAAAGCCTGTCAGTGGGGATGGGGCTGATAAGGGATGAAGTATCTGTCACCGAGTAGCACAGGCAGAGTAGACAGGTGTCATGAGAGTTGGGGTGATGCTGTAGCACAGGAAGAACTCACTGTACTAGAAATGTTCCAAGGTTTTGTGAAACAAGATGAAGAGAGGAAAACTGTTTAGGCAGCTGTGCATCTTGTATGTGCCAAACCAGGAAAGGAAGTTCAGACTCAATGAATGTGACTTGTGAGCACTACAGGACAGCAAGTTGAATCAATTGAGAGGGACAGAGCAATAAATGACAAAAGAATTTTGAGGATGACAGGCCTCATAGCAAATCCATGAAAGCTGTGACAAACCAACTGAATTTCAACAGTTTCAGGAAGTAGTGAACCTCATATTGGTTTTCTGACTAGAAAGAAATGCTACATACCCTAAGATAAAATAATCTAAAACAACATGATCTCTTGAAACATAGAGATCAGAACTTGGAAATAAGAATTATCAGAAATATTCACAAGCCCTTTACATTGGCTCCGTCATTTTGTCAAACACTGTTTTGGACCTCAGAATTACCAAACTGAAGAGCTGTGCTATTAGTGCACTGTGGAAAGAATTGGTAGGCTTGAATCAAAGTGAATGTTTTTGGTCACTTATGTGGTTTCCACAAGATGAACGAGAAGTTACACATGAGAGGCAAAAGATTTTAAATTGTCAAAAGATTAGGGCACGGAGACCTAGCAACAGGGAGCCAACTGTTCCTGCAGCAGTCACAGAAAGGAGTGCCCTGCATGATTTAGGATGGGTCTCATATGTACACTTTGCCCAGAGGCTGTGCAAATGGAAGGTCTCATGTTGGTGCATAGACCTTACACCCTGTTGATTCCTATTTAAATCTACAGCTGTATGAGCACCTCACACCTAGAGATCATAGAGTTTTCTACAGTGTCAACTAACTAAAGAATAAAAAAAAGCATTTTTCCCAACCAGTAAAATTCCCCTGAGTGGGCATTATTGGACAATACAAAAAAAAGGGAGGGCAGACATATAAGACTAGGCATAAAGGAATGAGCTATGTCTAAACACCTGAGGAGTAATTGTTAAACAAGAGCTAGGGTTCTCTCAGATTTGTTCCCAGGACTTGAGGATGATCCCAGGGGCACCCTACCACACAGTGACCACCTTCTCTCCTTGCTTACTCTCTGGAGGGAGTGCTTCGTACATGAGTGTTCTCTGGCTTGAAAGGTGCACGTTTCCTTCCTGAGTATCCCACAGACTGGGAAGACAGGCCTGTGCCAAGGGCCCAGAGACAACCTAACCTGCAAACCCCAGTGCCAGAGCATACAGAGCTTGAAAGGTTTCACAAACAATCCCTCAGATATCATGGCTGCTTCCATAGCGATGAGAGTCAGTGTTGATAGTTTATGACACACAGCCAACTGCTGCTGAGGCTCACCAATGGAAGGAAAAGTCTGAGTGACAGTTGGTCTCCTGCTGGTTTGCACATGCACATGCTGATAATACTGCACTCCTCAGCCAAACAGAACCCAGTAGGAGCATTCATGTGAATCAGAATCTGGCCCTGTCGCTTGGCAACCACTGTTGGGGAGTTCAGAGCTACCAAAGCACAGAGCTGTGCTGTTGGCGCACTGTGGAGAGACACAGTTGGCTTGACTCCAATTCTTGATTTGAGTTGCTGGTGAGGTTTCTGTCGAAGCCAGTGAGAGGTGCCTCTGAGCCTGGACCTCTGCCAAAAGGAAAGGCTTTGGTGTGCTGGCTTATTATCAGGGACTCTATGGTTCCTGCACCAGCCAGAGGATGGAGTGCCTGTGCTTTAGGTGGGGCAGTTCTTGCGGACTCCACTCACCCAGAGGCCAGGTGGGCTACAAAGCTGAGAGCAGGATCCAGAAGACTGTGTGTTCCGGAATTGTGTCCAAAGTGTGGCGTATGCTTGCTAGTGTCCAATGTGGCATAAATGACAGTAATGACAACAAGAGGTAATAGAGCTGGATCCCAGGGGCAAGGGGATGTATGGGATTAGGGAGCATTTCCCAGACTGTGTCCACAGGATGGCCACTGTGAGTGTGAATCTCCCCTCACCAATGACACTTGGCTTTTTCCCTCTACAATGGCCTGAGCAAGTTACATCTACAGAGCTTGGTGTGCCCCCATACCTAGCATGTGTAGGTGAGAAGAACAACAAAACTCCTCTCCCACCCATGAGGTATTCCCCTAACAGCACTTTTTGACTATTGCATGAGATTTAAGGAGCAAAATGCGGGTTTATTTTCCCTATGTACTTCAGGACACTGGGCCAGCAAACTGTGATATGCTAAGCACTGTATCATGATATCAGAAATTGGATGAACACATATTTATGATGGAAGCCCACTATCAGTGTGCTAACAGGCCCACGTATACAAGGCATTTCCTGAGGAACCTCACCAGGTATCTTGGGATAGGGGGAATGTTGATGAAAGACTGTTTTATACAGTGGCATGAACAGAGGTTCCAATGTCACTGCTGATGAGGATTTTATAGAATATTTCAACATTTTCACTCATTTCCTACTCCTCTGACTTCAAAGGCTTGCTAGGTTCCAGGACACTCAGACCAATGTTTGCAAGGAAGACAGATTTTCCTTCAAGCTATCATAGTATGGTCCTAGATTTCACCACTCAACTGCACAGCAGCAGACAGGAAGGGGCAAATTGAGAGCAGAATTGAAATTGGAGAAAGTGTCAAAGGAAAGTGAGGATCCAAAAAGTGTTAAGGTCTGACTTTTCTCACTGATCATAAAAGAATGATCCTTGACTATATGGCTCTTTAGCATTTGGAGAGCACCAGCTGCAGAGGAACAAGACTTCTCACTCAGCTGTGGGGCAATCATTTTGAGATCTGTTATTGAAAATAGAATATCTCTACATATTGAAAGCACACAGCCTCTTTTCTCATGGCTTTTTCACGGAATCTATTTTTTTTATGTATAATAATGGAGGGTTTGAATGTGTTCTTTCAAATATTTTAATGAGAAAATATTTCCATTTTTTGTTAATCATTGCATATTTTTTAGAAAAACCTTAGAAGTGAAGCTCTGAATAACTTCTTTCTCTGCAGTATCTCCTCTAGGAAAATTAATATCATATTAACCCACTATTACTCCTTTTCATTTTCTTTATTTGAAGTGTGCTGTATGGCCGCAGAAGTGTACAATATTTGAATAGATAAGAAAAGTTCTGTTGGTTTTGACATTTCTCTTTTTTGTATGATTTAACTGCTTTTTCCGTTGTGAATTCTTTTTTATTCACTTTTCAATGCTTTTTTCCTTTTGAGTATCTCTTTTTTAAGATTGAATATTTACCCTTTTTTTTACTATTTTTTAATTTTTTTTTAAATTTTTGAACAACCATACAAGGTTTTAAGAAAATAATATAAAATGTGTATAGATTTACCCCCAGGAGTGCCCCCCAATTATCCACCCATATCCCTCCCTTCCCCTGCCCACAATATCTCTAAAAAAGTATTATGTTATATAACATTACAACTTTTCTGGATTTAACACATGATACTAGCCCAACTTTCTCACTGGGTCTAGTCCCAACCTCCACAGATGAGTGGAGACAATCGACTCTTAGTACTCTGGGTAAAGCTGATTTCACGTAGCATAATTTCTTTCATAGGCATACATTTACCTTCAAAGGCAGCAATATCATTTTTTCTAATTGCAGTGTAAAATTCCATGGTATAAATGTACCACAGTTTTTGGACCCGTTCATCCAGTGAGGGACATCTGGTTTGTTTCCATAGTCTAGCAGTAGTAAATTGAGCTGCTATGAGCATAGATATTGCTGTGTCACTATGATGTGCTGATTCTAAATCCCATGGAAAGATATCCAGGTGTGGAATAGTATGGTTGTATGGTGGGCTCATTCCTAGGTTTTTGAGGATTCTCCACAATGCTTTCCAAAGGGGCTGTACCAGTCTGCAGCTCCACCAACAGCAAGTTAGTGTGCTTATCTCTCCATAGCCATTCCAGCATCTGTTATTGTTTATTTTCTTCATTTTTGCCATTCTGACTGGCATAAGGTGATATCTTAATGTAATTCTCATTTGCAATTGTCTGATTACTAGTGATTTGGAGCACTTTCTCATGTATTCATTTGCTTGATCAATGTCTTCTGTTGAGAAGTTTCTATTTAGCTCTTTGGCCCATTTATTGATTGGGTTGTTTGTGTTTTTCTATTTGAAATTTTTGAGGATTTTGTAGATTGTGGATTTGAGGCCCCTGTTCGAGAAATCATAGCCCATGATTCTCTCCATTTCCATTGGAAACCTCTTGTCTCTTTTCATTGTTTCCCTGGCAGTACAAAAGCTTTTTAGATTTATGGCATCCCTTTCACTGATTTTTGACTTTAGTTCCTTCACTTTAGGAGACATGTTGAGAAAGTCTTTGTCTACTCCCAAATGCTGAAATGTTAGACCTAATTTGTCTTCCATCAATTGCAGTGTAGCTGGTTTAATTTCTAGCTCCTTGATCCATTTTGGTTTGATTCTCATGCAAGGAGAAAAATATGGGTCTAATATCCACTTTCTGCAAGTAGCTGTCCAGTTTGTCGAACACCATTTATTGAAGAGGCTGTCTCGCCTTCATGTAATATTTTGCCCCCATTGTCAAAAATCAGATGTTTAAAGGTTTGAGGGTTTCTTGAGCGTAAATCCAATTTTCAGAATCTTTATACATTATATATTATTTTGTTAAAATGTGTATGATTTTTCAACAAATAAATTTCTCAATAAAAAAGATTTGAGGGTTTGTTTCAGGGTCTTCTATCTTATTCCAAAAATGTCTAATTTGCTAAAATGGAAATATTCAGGGAATATACCACACTCAATGGAAAAATATTTTTCATACTTATTAGAGAAATATAGGATGACTTTGGGAGCCAGAATAAGGGATGGGACATTTTCTCTAGATAACCCTGATTTAGTTGTACAATTCTAGCATTACTTCCTTATAAAACTCTGAATCATTAAGAATTCAAGAAAATATAAATACAATTCACTATTTGATCTTTAGTATACCTTTTGTAATGAAAACATTCCTACATTTATGGTTTTACTTAAGATATGTACACCAAGATTAAATTCATGGTCAGATGTCTTACCTGAGATGTTATTTTGAGAGTTTCTGCATCTCTTTTCTTCATATTTGAGAAATATTCTTTTACTGACAGGTATAAGAATTATAAATAAGATGATTTTCTTAAGACTGAACTGAAAGTATCTAGCACATAAATCAAATACTAAAGGGTGAATCAGACAAAGGCAATTCTACTTCTAAAATTTATCCCACATGCTTCAAATTTGTAAACTCCATAAACAATTGTAAAATAATAATGAAAGCAGAAAATGTTAAGGTGAAGCTGATGTTAAGCAGGAGCCATCATCTATTATTGTTTATTTTCTTCATTTTTGCCATTCTGACTGGCATAAAGTGATATATTAATGTGGTTTTCATTACTCTTTTTTTATTGAGAAATTTCTTATTGAACAACCATACATAATTTTTACAAAATAATATAAAATGTGTATAAATTCTGAACATTAGAATTACCCCAGGAGCGCCCCCCTCAATTATCCAACCTTATCCCTCCCTTCCCCTTCCCACAATATCTCTAAAGAAGGATTATGTTGTTTAAAGTTACACCTTATCTGGATTTAGCACATGATAATAGACCAACTTTCTCACTGACCAGGGTCTAGTCTCAAGCTCCACAGATAAGTGGAGACATTCGAGACTTAGTTCTGTGGGTTAAGCTGATTTTACTCAGTCCCTCTGGAAAGCAGTATGGAGAATCCTCAAAAATATAGGGATGAGCCCACCATATGACCATGCTATTCCACTCCTGGGTATCTTTCCAGGGGATTTAGAATCAGCATATTCTAGTGACACAGCAATATCGATGTTCATAGCAGCACAATTTACTATTGCTAGACTATGGAACCAACTCAGATGTCCCTTACTGGATGAATGGATCCAAAAACTGTGGTACATTTATACCATGGAATTTTACACAGCAATTAGAAAAAATGGTATTGCAGTCATTGAAGGTAAATGGATGGATATGGAAGAAATTATGCTGAGTAAAATCAGCTTAACTTAGAGAATTAAGGGTTGATTGTGAGTAACTCTTAATAAGTCATTTAGGCCATCTCAAAATTGCTGAGTCTGGGGCTGAAGTTGTGATCCTCATATCTCTGCATACTAGGTAGTTGATTTTATGGTCATGTATCTACTTGTCTTGCTGTAGTATGCTCTTTATTTTCACCAAGTAATGGTATACTAATAGGAAGTTTATATAAGTGGAATAGAATAAGCATTCTGAAACTTTGAAATCATTGAGAATCTAAGTTTGTGATATTACTTACATTTCATATTTAGGAATGCAAATATTATCCATTCATAAAAAGAACTTTGATTCTAGAATATCAGGTATATTTTCCTGTGGTTATCAGAAGTTCAAATTGACACTTGTGCCACCTTACCACTCAGCATCATTCCAACCCATTTACTATTTATTTTGCATCATGTGCTTGATAATTTGTCACAGTGGTCTGGAAGTTAACATCATCCTACTTCAGAAGCACCCTGTATGTAGGATGACATGATTGTGGAACCACCTCTGAAGCCATCCACATTTCTAAGTCACAATATGAAAATACCTGAAAGAACACAACTTGAGAGTTTTCATTCAGGCAAAATGAGAAATGTATCAGCTACAATTAGAAATTTGTACTTACTCATTCTATATCATTAAAGCATAGCTAATTATAACTTGAATACCAAGTTGGTCATTGTGCTTTTTTCATTTGAAAACTGGACTGTTGAACTCACAGGCTGGAATGAAAAACTTAAACATGGAATTATACCAACAGTTGAAGAGCCAGCAATCTGAAAATAATTCTATCAAAATTAGTACGAAACCCTCTATGAAAGAAAATTATTATCCAAAGGAGGCATATGCTTTTAAAATATTTAAAGTGCACTTAGCTGGATGAGAAAGATCTCTTTAGTTTATAATTTTTCTTTTACAATCTATGAGGAAAATGCACATCAGTATTTTTGTTTAATTTTGGCTGTTGGAAATCAAAGGCCTCATGCCTAACTGAAAAATTTAAAATACCCTTCTGTATTTATAATTAATTTTAATGCATTTAATCCACAAGCTGTAACCACATCAGTAGGTACAGTGCATGTTCTGTTGTTTCTCAGCTCCCTTCCAACGTTCAAAATTTCTTCTTACACTGCATAGGCTGAAAAGTTGACAAATTAAATGTGAAGCCATTGACCTGAATTTCATTCAAATTTTTTTTTCTGTTCCTTCAAAGGCATTTCTAACATGAAACAATTGAGAAAGACACATTAGCTGTCATTTGGGAAATTCATAACAGTAACAAATAACAATATCCAGCATTGTCTATGTCTAATTTTCATACACTCTCTAAATCTAAATATAAATTAAATGAAAAAATTAAATCATAAATTATCTTCAACTAAAATGAAAGGAAACTTTCTTTGTTGTTGTCATTCAGAGCCCTTTATTTATTAATTTTAAGAAATAAAATTTAAATTCGAACAAAGAGTAGAATGGCAATGAACATTTTATGTTAATTTTGATTTTTGCATGGCAACATGGATTATGTGATTATTCTTCTGCATATGAACATTCCATAAATAATGACAAGTAAATCTGTAGTTCATCATCAATTACAATCAAAATTCCAGTATCATGATTTCTCAAATGCAAAAAAGAATCTTAACCAGATTGAAATCTATAATGCGTTGAAAATCTGTGAAATCGATATTCTTGTGCTATTTTACTTCATCCAGATATTATTATTATTAATTAGAAGACACAGTAATTATCAAGGAGTTATTCAGTTGGCGTTTTTTTATTGTATTCAAAATCCTCTGCATAGATTTTTTTTGAGATCACTGTGAAGCCCCGATTCATAGCTACTTCTTCAAACATTGGTTTCTTTGGGTGAGGAAAGATGCATAGAAATGCTAACCAATAATAGTTAATAAGTAACAAAGCTTAAAGAAAGATTTCAATTTACATTGGACTCACCGCAAAGTCCTTGATCTTCCTTTCCAACCAAGTTTCTCTGAGCTAGTGATATACCTAAGGTGTACAGTCTTTGCCTAGCATGAATGAGGTCCTATGTTCCATCTCCAGCCCAAAAATCCAATCACACCCCTGATCCCTGAAAGCAGATATGGATATTTGGAGTAAAAAATTAAAGGAAGATTATAATTTTGTGGAAAAAAACTTAGACAGTGTTCAATAAATTTCTGAAGTTTGCTTTCATTTTCTTAGGACTTTTCTGCATTATGCCTGTGCTTTTGGCCATCCAGAAGTGGTGACATTCCTGATTCAAATGGAATGCAACATAAATGTCTGTGACAGTGACAACAGCACTGCTCTGATTAAGGTAGATGATACTTGAAGTTTTCATCAGGGGACTGATTTGATTTATATTCTTTGAAAGAAAATACATTTCTTTCAAGTGTGGCTAGTTGTTGAAAGCTGTGGTCTCTACATCTCAATTTCTTTGAATTGATAATCTCTTATTGGTGCCATACTGACAGGCTGCACAGTGCCAGGAAGAAGAATGTGCCAGGATTCTGCTGGAGCATGGTGCAGATCCAAATGTGAAGGACACCAGTGACAACTCTGCTCCTCACTATGCTGTCTACAGTAAGAACACAGGGATGGCAGCAAGTCTGATTTTGCACAACGCAATCATTGAAACAAAGAACAAGGTATAGCTGAATAAAATTTATTTCCAGTTTTGGACATTGATTTCTTCTAGCATTGATACAAAAAGAGTCAAATTATACTCTTTGAAGTTCATGCTTCTGTGAGAAACTAGTTTTAAATAAGTTATATCAAAAATTTCACTTTCAATTGTAATTCTTTCAAGGAATTACTTAAGTATAAAATTGACCTCTAAGAACTTATGAAAAAATTTCTGAATTCAGAAATATTTTAATGCTCAATTTTTCCTTTTTGAAATAAGCTTTTCCATAATGACTTTCTAATTAGAGTGAAACAACCCAGGAGAGAATAACAGATCTTTGAAATATGCTTTAAATCATTTTTGTTTGAGTGTGTGTGTGTGGTACAGGGAAATATACTCAACAATTTTGTAGCACTTGCGAGATCACCAGTTCTTTGCCTGTTTGATTTTGAGACAGTGTCTCACCGTGGTGCCCAGGCTGGCCTTGTGAATGTGACTACCTCTTCTTCCCATATGAGCATATTTAAGCCTTATTAGCACAATCCTATTTGGAATTGGATGAACTATGTCCATTTTTCTTCAATATGACATCTTTATCTTCACTATTGTCTCTGAAAACTTCAAGTGATTTAGTTACTTTCATTATGGTTAAAATAAGCCACATGCATCAGAATGAATATTTTTATTAGTAAACAATGTTATTTTTATTTCTGACTGACAGTTCTCATCAAATTTAATGACTGGATTTGGAAACTAAATTGGAACCTGAATAAAAATATATCAAAAACCAAGTGGGCATGATTTACAAAGAATTATCACTGTCAATAAGAATGTCATTTGTTCCCTGATCTGGGAGGAAACTCCACATTAATGAAAAGTTTTCAAATGTATATCGTGGCATCCTAATTCCTGTATTATTAGTGATTACCATCAGAAAAAATGTTACCATCTATGGACCAAACAAATTTAAAGAGTTTTCTTTCACACTGGATATAGAATGCACCATTAGAAGTATTACAGTAAGTTTTGATCAAGAAATTTTACATTACATTTGGGAGAAAATACTTCTGGAAAAGTAAATATGCTTTGGAATATACAGTAAGAAACCCTGCTCCCGAGATGAGTATTTAGCCCATTCAAACAACAGAACAAAAAACCCTTTTCAATGTCTTTTAGGGTTCAGGGCTATCTAGGTCAAAGATGCAACCCTTCCTTCAAGCAGATCTTGGTTTACGTGGGGAGCAAAATATTTTCCTAAGTACTAGGATGAATGCTGTGGTGGAAGCCAAGTCTCTTGGAATCACTCAAAATTTGTTGTGCATTGTGGAAAAGGCTGATTTTCATCTTTCCACTGTGGAGAGGAAAGGACTGTCTCAAAGCAAAGGAACAGCCCTTTTCTAAATGTATTTCTAAGGTGAAAGCTATGTTTTCTGTTTTTACTTAAGTTCATATTCACATTTTCATTTACAAGTCTTTCAATTCAATTGAAATTATCAAATTGTGTGAATCTAAAATGTTGCTGCTTTGCTACAGGAGGGCCTCACACCACTTTTACTTGATCTGATGGAGAACAGACAGTGCATGGCAAAGTTTTTAGTAGAGAATGGAGCAAATATGCATGCAGTTGATAATTATGGAAGGTACAGTCCTTTGCTCTTCTTCTTTTATAAACCTTAGTGGTCATGTGGAGTGGTGACAATTTCATAAGTCACAAATATTAAATTCATGGAAAGAAAAAACTACCTTTAATGCTCACAAAAAGTAAACAGTTTTGACAGGAAGCATGTGTTCAACCAATTATTAAGTGTGGTTAACATAGACATTATACAGTAGGATTCATATTCCATTACAATGAAGAATGCGGTTTATTATTTATAATCTAATTAATTGGCTATGCATTTTTCTGTAATCCTCAGGGATTTCATATCATTTTCATGTGTTTTGTGCAGTATGAAGTTTATTATGGTTTTAGATTCAATAATGAATTTCCTATCCTTTTCATCTAATTTTCAAATATCTTATTTTGTCTTTGCCTTCACATTCCTCATTAAGCATGAATCAGAGTTGAAAATAATTTTGTGTTTTGAATGTTATTCCTGAAGAATATTGACATCTGGGTATGTTTAAATAACTATTGACTGCTATTAGCTGATGAAGTTCAAACATCTTTATGATTTGTAATATATCCAGAAATTATATTGAACTCACATGGCAGAGTTAAGGAAAATAGCCTTAACTGAGTAATCATATGTTTAACTCATGGTAATTCATAGTTATTTGATAGAAATACAAGTAGGCTTTACATTCATCAAATAATGATCTTAATTGTGAGCTATTTTTCTGGTGAGCTCTTTCCCTCTTAGTTGTGTTACCCTGGGAATATTATCTGCGCTCAAACATATATCTTGATGCAAAACAGAGAATAATGTGTACAAAAAGGGAGGTGGCAAGATTTTATGCAGTAGCGTTTAGTTTATTGCATAGTATAGGCTTAACAAGTGTAACTTAATATGATCAGTATTACTAATATTATTAGTATTATAGAATAATTGCACTGGTATTATATTTTCATATTAAAATAATTAGTAATAGTATTAGTAGCAATAATATCAATATTTTGTTTGAATCCTGAAGGTCAATTTTAGTCATTTGACCTTCCATGGAATATGAGTTGCAGTTTATCAGTTTAGCCAAGGGAAGTAATAGATAACTGTTCTCTTAACTCCATTTATATTGCAAATAATTGATCTGAACAAAGTACATTAATACATTAAATTGTAGGGCTGCGGTGTTTGTTTAGTTTTTTTGTTGCTTGCCTGTAATGTGCATGTACACAAGTTAAAAACCTAGCACCATGTACTTAATGGAGTCTCAGACTTAATGGAGTCTAAATACAATTGATTTTCCCTCTCTCTCTCTCTCTCTGTTCCTCTATTGCAAAAAAGAAAAGAAACATTACATTCTATAATGTATTACCTGAGCAGGAGAAGAGACTGCCTTTTCGTTCTTTAATTTGAGCCTTGTATTTAATCTTGAAAGATGAATATTTGAGCACTCCAAAGGCTTATGTCTGTTAGCATGGGTAAATGATCAAGATTCCTGAGTCAGGAAAGACATGAGACTGTTAATATAAACAAGAATAGCTAATTTCATTATCATTCCTAAAGGTGAAACTATCCCTCTGCTCTTTTAGAATGGTCCTCATTCTTGCTGAAAGACATAAATCAAAAAATATCGTCAGGCTTCTTCTTCAGCAAGGTGTTGAAGTCTTGTCTGAAGATTGCTGGAAACAGACTGCGTTATCTTACGCTGTTGATAATGGTGATAATCTGTAAGTGTTTACATGAGATGCTAGTTAATGTTTAATGTATGAAGCAATCATTACAATGATTGCTACTTGAAGATCAGGCAAAGTTTCTGATGAACTCTAGTATTTAGGGAAAGGCAAACCATGACACCAAGAATTCAAAAGAACAAGCAAAAATTGGAAACATGAGAACCAGCAATGTGTGTA
>PVKS010036973.1:0-18968 GCA_004027875.1 Aplodontia rufa
CTTAACTTCCTGAGTTGCTGGAATTGCAGACATGCACTACCATGCCCAGCTAGAAACTTTTTTACATCAAATAAATAGGGATCAATTGCTGGATGAGGTCTGGGAAAGTTTAGGAATGCATATCGGTAAACAAAGCCCTTGGGGTCACTTTTTCCAAAAAACATTTGATGAAAGAGTCTAAGATGTACTTTTGGTACTTCCACAGGGATGGGGGACAAAGTTGGAACCCAACAAGGAAAGCGATTCTGGTAAACTGCTTCATCCCAAAGCTTGTTTTATGCTGGGACTCTGAGGGGGTAAGAATACAGGAAATTCAGAGGTAAATTAGCTCTCTTACTGCATTTGGCTTCTGGTCATGTGGGGGGCCCAGAAAATATCAAGCTTTTAATTTGGTATCAACAAGACCTGAAAAAGCCAAAGAAAATCCTCTTTGGAGGACGATAACATAGTGGGGTTAAAATTAATTTTTATAAACAACATATAGGATAAATTAAAGCTAAACAGGCACGAGGGAATAAGACAATATTAGTACCATGAGCAGAAATGAGTTAACAAGGCTGGGGTATGGTTCAGTGGGAGAGCACTCCGCTAGCATTTGTGTGGCCCTGGGTTCTATCCCTGGTAAGTAAAAAGCGAAACCAAAACAACAGAACAGTCGATAGAAACAGAGACCACAGTTAAGGGGATGAGGGCACAATGACTCTCAAACAAGTATGCTGACTATGTTCAAGGCAATAGAATTCACATTTAAAAAATCCAGGGAACTAGAAACTACAAACACGGCATAGCAGAATAGTAAAAGAACCAAAGAGCCAGCCGCAGTGGTGCTTGCCTGTAATCCCAGCAGCTCAGGAGGCTGAGGCAGGAGGATCACAAGTTCAAGACCAGCCTCAGCAACTTAGCAAGGCCTTAAGCAACTTAGTGACACCTTGCCTCAAATAAAAAATTAAAAAGGACTGGGATGTGGCTCAGTAGGTAAGCACCCCAGGATTCAATTCCTAGTACCAAAGAGAGAGAGAGCGAGAGAGAGAGAGAGGAGATCTTAGAACTGAAAAACTACCGGTAATTGAAATTGAAATTTAAAACCAGTTGAGCATAGTTAAGGGGCTGGAGAGGTAGCTCAGCAGTAGAGCATTTGCCTAGCATGCATGAAGACCTGGGTTCGATCCCCAACATCACATACACAATTAAGTGGAGGGAAAACAAAAAACCGGATGAAAAAATAAAATTAACTCTATTTTTCTCTCACACACACGCTTTTAAAAAATGAGCATAGGGGTTGGGGATTTAGCTCAGTGCAGAGCACTTGCCTAGCACTCGCAAGGCCCCAAGTTTGATCCTCAGCCCTGAAAAAAAAATGAGGGTCTGAAGTGGTGGCTCAGCGGTTTCGGCACTTGCCTGGCAAGCACAAGGACCCAGGTTCAAACCCCAGAACCACGTACACAACTGAGTGTTGGAGCAACTAAGGCCATGTGAAAAACTCAATAAAGTTGTTCCTCTCTTTCTCTCTCTCTCTCTCACTGTCCCTCTCTCTTAAAAAAATGAGCATAGTTAACAGCAGACACAGTAGACTAAGAATGAGTGAACTAGAAAAAGAGTCAGAAGACAAAATCCAGAATGAAGCACAGAGAGACGAAAGGATGGGAAATACAGAAGAGCTGTTAAGTGATATAATATATATGGTGGAAAAGGTCAGCATGGATTGAATTAGAAGATTTAAAGGAAGAGGGCAGGGGAATAGCAATATTTGAAAAGATATGTAAATAGCTAAATAACTGATAACATTTTTGGAAACAACAAAAGATATCAATCTACAGAATAAAGAAGCCAAAAAATTCCAAACAAGATTTAAAAAAAAAAAAAAAAAAGGAAATCAATCCATGGGGCTGGAGTGGTGGCTCAGCAGTTACCGCACTTGCCCAGCATGTGCAAGGATGTGAGTTCAAACCCCAGCACCACGTACACAACAGAAGTCTCAGAGCATTGAAAGCCACATGAAAAGCAAAATAAAATTTGATTCTCTTTTTCTCTCACTGTCTCTCTCTCTTTAAAAAAAAAGCATTTAAAAAAAGGAAATCTATGCTTAGACACATTATTGTGTTAAATAAACTTAAGATAAAAGAAATTTTAAAGTATTCAGGGAAAAAAATTACTCTGAACAAAACTGACAGCTGACTTTCCAGTACTACTGATAAAAGCCAGAAGAGAATGGGATATCTTCAATATGCTGAAACAAAATAACTCCAACTTACATTTCTACAGCCAACACGATATCCTGCAAAAGTGGAAGTAGGAAAAAGAAGACATCTTCAGACGCACAAAACATGAGAGAGGGCTGAGGGTGGAACTCAGTGGTAGAGCACTTGCCTTGTGTGTGAAAGCCTGTGGGTTTGATCCCCAGAACTTCAAGAAGAGAGAGACAACTGGGCGCAGTGGCAGGAGGTTTGCAAGTTCAAGACCAGCCTGGGCAACTTAGTGAGACTCAAAATGAAATTTTAAAAAGGACTGGGGATGTAGCTTGGTGGTAGAGGACCCCTGGGTTCAATCCCCAGTTCTAAAAGAAGAAACAAAAAGTGGAAATTAACCATTAGCTGAGAAACACAATCCCGTTTCACACTTATCAACTCAACTAATTCTCACACTGCTCTGGGGAGAAAAGTTATTCTACCATTTTCAATTTCCAGATGAGGGAACGGAGGCACTGAGAAAGTAGGTAACCGGCCCAAAGCCACATGGATAGTAAAGAGCAGAGCCAAGATCCAAACTGAGGGTCTGTACGCCCAACCTCTGAGTTTCATCACCTTCACTATTTCAAAGATCATAGATACATATTGGGATAATCCAAAGAATAAAAGAAAAATCCTATTACAAAACAATAAAAAACCATTAAAGGAGCAAAGTACAAAATCAATACCTAATGATCAGCAGATAATCAAGCAATACCAAATTTCTGCAGGTAATGGAAGAAAAGATCCTTTTTTACTAAAGTAACAGCATTAATAAATAAACAGAATACCCAGGAATAAATTTAACAGTAAAAGTGAGAGATTTATAGGAAGAAGACGTGAACAATGGAAGGACATTTGTTTCTGGAGAGAGTGATTTACCATCATCAAGACAATCTCCCTCTGTTGATCTGTACATTTAATGCGATTCCAACCAAAAAAAGTCACTATTTTTTTCTTGAGCTAGAAAATTCTAAAATTCATATTATTAAAAAATACAGGCACAAATAAAAGATCCAGGAAAATCCAAAGCGAACAAGAAGAAGGAAGGATGTGTCACTCTACCTGTCTCTCAATCCAGCTGCGGCCACAGTGACAGAGTCTACACAGGTCAACCTGAATGGGTCCTCCTCTACTCCCGCAGAACCCCCTGATGCATGCGTACACAGCTGGATAACGGGGGAGTTAACACCTTCGATGTTGCTGTGATTGATGGGGAAAGGGAACCGACAGATAAAGCCTTCCCCTTTTTGTGCCCAACATTGACAGTTCTGAGAACTGTTTCCAAAGTCTCCTCTGAAGAGGATCTGGGGTTGAGCACCAGTGGCTTCGGGTGATGGGCAACTCTGTTCCATCCTTGCGTTGGCTCTCTCTCCATGCGTCTCCTCATGCCCATACCTGAGAGCAAGTCCCAAATAAGCTACCTGCATGAAAACCCATGGCTCAGACTGTGTTTTCCAGGAAACCCAAACCAAGGCAAGGAACCAGCCTGACCACGTGCTAACAGAGACTACGGAGGCTCGCTAAGAGGGTGTGGCATTGGTGCTCCAAGTCCAAGATCTTCTGCCATCTTCTTCCCTCACCTGTTCAAGCTGAGCTCCTGCTGTCTTCCCTCTGAGTTCTTGCTAAACAGCCTTCCCGACTTTGCATCAAAGATGCCTGTCTCAGCTACTTGCATTGATCACCCCTGTCATCCCAGCTCTCAGGAGGCTGAGGCAGGAGGATAGCAAGTTTGAGGCCAGCCTTGGCAACTTATTGAGGCCTTAAGCAACTCAGTGAAGCTCTGTCTCAAAATAAAAAATAAAAAGGGCTGGGGATGTGGCTCAGGGTTTAAGCACCCCTGGGTTCAATCCCTAGTACAAAAAATAAATAAATAAAAAGCCTGTCTCAGTCTCATTCTTCTGCCTAGAATCTAGACATCCCTAGACATCTTCACGGCTGGCTCCCTTAACTTGTACTCCAAGGTCACTTTGACTTTCTCCCAGGCTTTCTTGTTCTCTTTATCACTTATCAGTATCTGACACACACTTATTTATTTATTTTGAGTTTTTCTCTGAGTCTTCTCCCTAGAATCTAAGCCCCACCAAGGTAAGGATTTGCCTGTTTTATTCGTGACTGAATCTTCCATGCTTAGAATGAGGGGCTGGAGCCATGGCTCAGTGATTAGAGCATTTGCCTGACATGCACAAGGACCCACGTTCAAACCCCAGCACCACCTACACAACTTAGTGTCAGAGAAACAAAGGCCAGATGAAAAATAAATAAAATATTGATTCTCTCTCTCTCTAAGAGAGAGGGACAGTAAGAGAGAGAGACAGAGAGAAAGTATCAAATTTTTAAATTTTTCATGTGTCTTCGTTGCTCTGACACTTCGTTGTGTACATGGTGTTGGGGTTTGAACTTGTGTCCTCAAGCATGCTGGGCAAGCACCATAACCACAGAGCCATAGCTCCAGCCCCTCTCCCTCTTGTTAAAAAAAAAAAGAAGAAGAAGAATGGCACTTAGCATGGGATAGGCATTCAAGAAATAGTTGCTGAATTGTTGAATTATATGCATGGAGAGACAGACCAATGAAAAAAACAGCAAGTGTTATCTAGCTCATTAGAATTTAATACAGACAGAATCTAAAACCAGTGAGGAAATTAGATGGATTTCTCAGTATGTCGTATCGAAACAGCTGGGTAGCTACTGGGGGAAAAGGAAGTGAGATCCATACTTCATTCTGCACATGAGAATAAATTCTGCACATGAGAATAAATTCCGTTTGGTTCAAAACTTAAAGAGGAACAAAATGAAACCATTAATGTAATAGAAGAAAAAAAATGGAAGCATTCTTTTACAATTAAAGTAAGGCCTTTCTCATTCTATCATAAAATCTAAATTCCATTAAAAAGAACTTAATAAATTTGGCTACATATAAAATTTCTGGGAGTTAGAGTGGTGAAGCGCTTGCCTGGCATGCGTGAGGATCTGGGTTCCAACCCCAGCACCACTTACCCAACTGAGTGTCAGAGCAACGAAGAACAGATGAAAAACTAAATAAAGTTGATTCTCTCTTTCTCACTCTCTTAAAAATTTTCAGGGGCTGGAGCAGTGGCTCAATGATATCTCACTTCCCTGGTATGCATGAGGACCCGGGTTCGAACCCCAGCACCACATACACAACTAAGTATCAGAGCAACGAAAACCAGATGAAAAAATTAAATAAAGTTGATTTTCTCTCTCTCTCTCTCTCCATCTCCCTCTCTCTCTAAAAATTTTTTTCAAAAAAATCTGCAAAGCAAATGATAATATAAGTGCAATGGCTTAAATGTTTGTTCTCTCTAAAACTCATATTGAAATTGGTCATTGAACCCTGAGTTACTTTAACACTGAGCTACATCCCCAGCCCTTTTTATTTCTTTCTATTTTGAGGCAGGGTCTCACTGAATTGCCAGACTGGGCTTGAACTTGCCATCCTCCTTCCCTCAATCCCTGGGGTACCTGGGACGACAGGCTTGTACCATGGTGCCTGGCAGGAGGTGGGATCCTGAGGAAGTGTTTTGGCCGTGAAGGGGATTGATGCCATTATTAAAAGAGTGAGCTGGGGAGTGGCTTTTGCCCCCTGCTCCTCTGCCATGTAAGGGGCAGTGTTCTTTCTTTCTGGAAGATGCAACATTCAAGGCACCCTCTTGGAAGTGGAGACCAGACACCAACTTGCTGGCGCCTTGATCTTGGACTTTCCAGCTTCCAGCCCCACGAGCTAATAAATTTCCCATTCATTACAAATGACCCAATCTCAGGTGTTCTGTTATAGCAGAAAAAAGCAAAGACAATAAATGCAAAGTCAGGGTTATGGTTTAGACGTGAGGTATCCCCCAAAAGCTCACGTGCGACACGATGCAAGAGGGCTTGGAAGTGAAATGAGTGCGTTACGAGAGCCTTAACCTGATCAGTGACTGAATCCCCTGATAGAGACTGAGTGGTAACTGAAGACTGATAGGATGTGGCTGAGGAGGTGGGTCACTGGGGGTGTGCCTCTGGGGTATGTATGTGGTGAGCTGAGCTTAGCCTCTCTCTGCTTCCTGATTGCAATGCCCTGAGCCACTTTCCTCCACCACACTCTTCGGCATGATGCTCAGCCTCACCTCAAGCCCCAAGGAATGGAGCTGGTCTTCCACAGACTAAGACCTCTGAAGCCATGAGCCCCCAAATAAACTTTTCCTCTTCCAAAATTGTTCTTGTCAGATCTTTTAGTCACAGCAACAGAAGATCTGACTAACACAGTCAGAATAGAAATGACAAATTTGGAAAACTGTGTTGAACTTGTAGGCAAAGGGTTAATTTCCCTAATAGGAGAAGGTCTCCCACAAATTGATAAGAAAAAGGTTAATAACCTAAAAAAAATGAGCAAAAGATTTGAACAAATGGTTCACAGAAAAGGAAGGGAAAATGATTTATGAAAAACTGCTCAACCTCCATCATAAGATAAATGCAAGCTAACACAACCTTGAGGTATCATTGTTCACCCATTGCACTAGTAAAAAAATCCAAAAATTTGAATATCATGCTGCATGGATCAGGCTATTAAAAAAACAAACACGAGCACTCTTAAATATTGTGGGTAAAAGAGTCAAATATCTGGGCTGGAGTGGTGGCTCAGTGGTTGGAGCACTTGCATGGCATATGCAAGGACCAGGGCTTGAACCCCAGCTCCACGTGCACAACTGTCAGAAAAACAAAGACCAGGTGAAAAAATACATAAATAAAATTGATTCTCTTTCTGTCTCTCACTCTCTCAAAAAGGAAAAAAAAGCTAAGGTGCAGAAAATTGGGCACCATTTAGGTAAAAACAGATGGAGGCCTGAGAGTGTGTTTGTATTTCACGTCGTGGTAGAGTGCTGGCTTACCCGGCTCAAAGCCCGGTGTGCAGTCCCCAGCATGGCAAAACAAAAACGGCAGAGAGGGACAGTGTATTCATAGTAGCCTATAAAATAAACAAGAAATGAAAGCCAAGCTGGGGCACATGGAGACCGGATCAACAGCACATAGCGGTGGGGAAGATTTTTTATGACATTCTGTGTGTGAGTGTGTGCGGTGCTGGGGAGGGAACCCAGGGCACTGAGATGCATCCCCGGGGCCTCAGCATCCCCCCCCCTTTTTTTTTAATGTTTGGACAATGCGTGTGCCTCATCTATTATACACCCCATGTGTGACCTTCAGGTCTTCTTTTTCCACATTTTTTTTTTGTTTTTTCTTAAAGAGAGGACAGTGAAAGAGAGACAGACAGAGTCAGAGACAGAGAGAACCAATTTTTATTGAGTTTTTCACATGGCATTCGTTGCTCTGACACTTAGTTGTGTACGTGGGTTGCTGGGGTTTGAACCCGTGTACTTGCACATGCCGGGCAAGCGCCGTAACCACCGAGCAACCGCTCCAACCCTTTTTTCCACATTTTTAATTGGTTCATGGTAGTTGTAGATAGGCCTTATTGTTTGTATTTGTACAAGCACACAATATAACAGTATAATTTGGCCAATGTTACTCCCCAGCACTTCCTCCTCTCCTCCTGCCCCATGGTCCCTTTCCTCCACTGATCACCCTTTGATTTTCACTAGGTCTGTCCCTACGTTTCTTTTCCTTTTTTCTTTTTAGCTTCCACATGTGAGAGAAAACAATCTCCCCCAGCCTGCTGAGTTTGACTTATCTCTATTAACATGAAGGTCTCTAGTTCCATCTGTTTTCCTGCAAGCACGACATGATTTCATTTTTCTTTATAAGTGAATAAAACTCCATCGTGTATGTATGCCGCACTTTCTTTCCTTTTGGGGGGTGCCAGGGAATGAACCCGGGAGGCGCTTTACCATGGAGCCACACCCCAGTCCTTTTTATATTTTACTGAGACAGGGTCTCGCCAAGTTGCTTAGGGTTTTACAAAGTTGCGGAGGCTGGTTTTGAACTTGTAATTCTCCTGCCTCAGCCTCTCGAGTCCCTGGGATTGTAGGCGTGCGCCACCACGCCTGGCTATGAGATGCACCACTCATCTTTATCCGTTCATCCACTGATGGACACTTAGGCTAATTCAGTAGTTTGGCTATTGTGAATTGTGCTGCTATAAACGTGGTTGAGCATGTACACTCCAGTAAGATGACTTGACTCTTCAGGATAAATACTGAGGAGTGGTACAGCTGGTAACCTTCAGTATCTTGGTTGACTCTCCTTACCTGCAGCAGATGGACCATATACATCTCCCAGCAACCAAAATCTAGCCAAAGGCATTAATTTTCTAGTCATGGTCTGGGCCTGAGAGGGGGATGAGGTGGTTATGAGACAGAATGGAGCTAGTTGTCCCTTACTTAAAGGTTGCCCCTATGATTGTAAAGAGATTATTGTGGGCCAGGCCTAGTGGTGCACACCTGTAATCCCAGCAATTCAGGAGGCTGAGATAGGAGGATTGCAACTTTGAGGCCATCCTCAGCAACTTAGTGAGACCCTGTCATATTTATCTATCCATTCATTCATCTGTTGGATATTTGAGTCTTTTGCACTTTTTTGGCTGTTACGACTAATGCTGCTATGAACATTGGGACACTGAGCATGTTTGATTCCCTGCTTTGAATTCCTTATGGTATGTAAAATAGAAAGTGAAATTGCCCTGATTTTAATTTTAACGTACTGAGCTCACCCAGAGCAACAATTCTCAAAGACTGAGGACTAAGTGTTAAGAACTCTGCAAGGGAAATTTGGGAGAAAATTAAAATGCAAATAAATAATACAGGATAGCCAAGTACCTTCGAGATATGAATGCATCACAGCTGAAATGGAGAAAGAGGAACGTGAGGCCCCCCAAATGGCTGCGGGCTTTCACGCCTCCCCTTTGTTTCTGCTTAAAAGATCCACAGTCATGTTTCTATCTGTGTCAGTGTTGGTCCTAGGGCCAGAGGATTTCAGAGGACATCTGGCGCCCCTGCCTTTCCCCATCAGCACAGGAAGGACAGGAAGGACAGATGGGTCTACAACTTCCAC
Organism: Aplodontia rufa; assembly: GCA_004027875.1. Lineage (NCBI taxonomy): Eukaryota > Metazoa > Chordata > Mammalia > Rodentia > Aplodontiidae > Aplodontia > Aplodontia rufa. The sequence goes on from PVKS010036973.1 coordinate 9,231, forward strand.
CTGCTCTAAGGTAAACAGTAACCAGAGCTGTGTTCGCTTGTGGGTTTTTGTTTTTTGTTTTGTATTAGGGATGGAACCCAGGACCATTCCACCTCTGAGCTACATCCCAGCTCTTTTCATTTCTTTTTATTTTGGGACAGGGTTCGCTAATTTGCTGAGGGTTTTGCTAAGATGCAGAGGCTGGCTCCAACTTGTGATCCTCCTGCCTCAGCCTCCAGAGTGTCTGGGATTGCAGGCTCTGCTCCACTACTCCCTAACATCCTCTTTCTTAATATCACAGATTCTGTTGTTTGGCACTCTGTGAAGGTGACCTGTTTGCTAAGAACTCTGGACAAGGCTGAAAGCTCAATAACTTGCTTATGGCCTTCTGAACTCCACTACCAAGGCCTTTTGAGCAGGGTATCCTAAGTATCACTAAAGCGGGCTCTGCCTGCTCCCTTCTCCCACACTCATGTTTTACACACCCTGGTCCTTAGTCAGTGGAGGCTGCTTCCTCCACTCCAAACATCCCCAAATCCTTCTACAGTGGGTCACTGGAACAGACTCCCACTTTCAGACACACTCAGTCACCAAAGAAGAATCCATTAAGAACACATGCTGGGGGTGGGGATTTAGCTCAGTGGCAGAGCGCTTGCCCAAGGCCCCGAGTTGGGTCCCCAGCCCTGAAAAAAAAAGAACGCATGCTGGACTCAGTGGCCACACCTATAATCCCAGAGACTCCGGAGGCTGAGCCAGGAGGATCACAAGTTCAAAACCAGCCTCAGAAACTTAGCGAGACCCTGTCTCAAATTTAAAAAGTAAAAGGACTGGGAATGTTGCTTGGTGGTTAAGTACCTCTGGGTTCAATTGCTGGTACAAAAAATATTTATAAAGCAAAAAATAAAGAACACAGCCACCCCACATTCACCGGTGCAATCCACACATGGCTTATGTGCCAGGCAGATGGCAGAGTAGGGCTCACCTTAATTAGCTCCAAGAGATAATGGGGGCATAGTGTACGCCGATGCAGCCTCTCCTGCCTGAATGGGAAACAGAACGGAAGAGTGAGCTCTCAGGCACAGAAGGGCTCTTGGATCAACCCAGTGCAGACATTTTTTTTTTAATTTTCTGTCAATACCATGCTGATTTCTCATGGAGAAATCAACCCTTCCCTGGTTATCAGCACTGTGGTTTAGGTACAATGAACCCCATCCCCAGTTCCAGGGAAGGATCCTGATTGACTTAAAAACAGTGTCCCCGCCCGCGCTCAACCAAACCCCAGCGGCTCAGGATGCTGAGGCAGGAAGATTGCAAGTTCTAGACCAGCCTCGGCAACTTCAGGAGACCCTGTCTCAAAATAAAAAAATAAAAAAAGGGCTGGAGCATCTGCTCAGCAGTCACAGTACTCGCCTGGTTGGTTTGAGCCCCAGCACCACATACGCAACGAAGTGTCAGAGCAACGAAAGCCACATGAAAAACTAAATAAAATCGATTCTCTCTCTCTCTCTCACTGTCCCTCTCTCAAAAAAAAAAAAAAAGCAGGGGTCTGGAAAGGTGGCTCAGAGGTTGGAGTGCTTGCTTGGTCTGCACGAGGACCTGGGTTGGATCCCCAGCACCACATCTACAACCAAAAACAAAAAACAGGTGAATAAATAAAATAAATAAATAAATAAAAATTCACTCTCTAAAAAAAAAAAAATAAGGCAGGGGGAGGGCTGGAAATGTGGCTCAGAGGTGAGGCTCCCCTAGGTTCAAACCCTAGTACCCCCACCAAAAAAAACCCAAATGCTCCACTCGCTGACTGCACTGATTGGTCCTTCAAACCAATTAGGCCGGAGGGAGAGGAAACTAGGCTTTCTCAGGAAGAAATGTTCTCCTCTTCGGAGGAAGTAGGCCAATAAGGAAGGGTGCAGCCTCCAGAGTTCCTGGCGCTGTTGTGCGACTTTGAGGAAGGTTACGCCTGAGATTTAAATCGGAGCTGAGGAAGAGGAGACGCAGCAGAAAGAGGTGGGGTCCTGGGCACTTGGAGCTTACATCAGCCCGCACCTGAAGTTAGCTCCGTTTATTTGTTTTTGTTTTGTTTTGTTTCTGGTTCTTTGAGTTCTTTTATTTATTTATTTTTTATTAGATGGATATAGAGATACAATTGAGGGGGAAACATTATCAAACATTCAAGAACCAAGGTATATATGCTTAGTGATCCAGGGCTCATGCCATGTCATGGATGCCCAGCTTGGGTTCCCCTGTTGCTGTTTCCCCCAGAAGAACCCCTGAGTTAAATGGATGTCTCGAGGAGGTAGTTAGCTCTGTTTTTGTTTATTTAGTTAGTTAGTTTTTCATTCAGCTTTCATTGCTCTGAGACTTGGTTGCGTTCGTGGTGCTGGGGTTTGAACTCGCGTACTCATGCATGTCAGGCAAGCGCCGTAACGGCTGAGCCACCGCTCCAGCCCCCGTTCTTATTGCTTTCTATCCCCACTTGTTTTTCACTGTTGCACTGTAGTTCTACATAATGTTGGGATTTGTTACGCGTTTTTATACGTGCACTCGGTGTGACAATATAACATGGTCAGTATCACCCTCCATTGTCAATGCTACAAGCAGAGATCTTCCAATGAAAGAAAATCGCAACTGTTTCTGTAATGTTGCTGGGCGTTCTGCAAGAGAAGGAGAAACATGTAAGGAGGGAGTTCAGTGTCCACTCAGGGAGTGGAAATCCCACTGAGGGCCACTCATCCACGAAGGGAGGTGCTGTGCTTCTAGAGATGCTATCACGGTTGTCCCTGCATACACCAGAGACAGACTAGTTTGGTTTAGTCTGCTCTTGCCCCATTACTCCCATTTCCTCTCTACAAAATGAGGATGTTGGATTTGGTCAGATCTTGTCTAGTTTCAACTTTCTGCACGTCTTTGTTTCTGTAGAAAGTACACAGGCTGCCCCAGCACAGGGGCGCACGCCTGTAATCCCAGCATCTCGAGAGGCGGAGTCAGGAGGATCACAAGTTCAAAGCCAGCCTCGGCAACTTAGTGAGGCCCTCAGCAATTTAGTAAGATCTTGTCTCAAAATAGAAAATAAAAGGACTGGGGATGTGGTTCAGTGGTTAAGCACTCCTGGGTTCAATTCCTTTTACAAAAGAAAGGAAAGAAGGAAGGGAGGGAGGGAGGGAAGCAGGAAGGAAGAAAGGAAGAAAAATAAAACACACAAGCTTTGGGATTGTGTGTGTGTGTGTGTGTGTTGCTGAATTGAACCTGAACCTCTTGCATGCTAGGCAAGTGCTCTATCACTGAGTCACACCCCCTTCCCAAAGCACAGGTTTTGGAATTGTGTTACAGGGCTGGGGCCTTCCTGGAAACTGAGGCAGCGTGCAGGACACGCCCCCATCCCAATTTTTGCGTTCAAATCAGAAAGATTTCAGACAGGTTGCTCCGAGGAACAGGCATGAGTTTATTAGAAGGGATGGGAAAGGGTAAAGGGGGCACTCTCAAGGGAGAGAGTGGGTCCTCTCTGGGAGGAGAGGAGCAGTGTGCCTCTCCTGCATTCTAATTTTATTGGTGATCCCAGAGACGTTTCCAGAGAGTTCCACCCAAGTCCACCTCTTGACTTTTGACTGACAGCAGGATGACATCGCACTGCCCACTGCCATGACAACCCTAGGTTTGTGGCCCACTGACAGGTTGTAATTGGATTGTTAAGCATAAATTCTTATAGATCTTATTGTTAGGAGGAATTATTCTCATCTCCCTGAGTTTGGGGATCTGGTCCATGAAAAGGGTCACAAAAGTCTCCCCTTCGGGGTAACTTGGGTTCCTCTTATGGACACTATTTCGGGCCTGCATTTCTCCTGCAGATAACAATTTGCTGAGGAATGTGGCATGTCCTGTCCACTTACGGCAGGTAGGGCTACAGGTAAATTGTTTCTTGGAAAAGAAAGCATGTGGGAGGTCAGTACAGTAGGCCCATTTTATAGAATTATTCCCTTAACTTCATGTTCACACCATTCACATCTGTCTGTCCTCTATCAATTCCATATACCTGAGTTCAAATCCTTATAAAATCCTATGCAACCTCAGTCAAGTTACTTAACCTCTCTGAGCCTCCATTTCTTCAGTTTAAAATGGGATATCTAGGGCTGAAGTGGTCACTCAGCCAGTGGTTGCCTGGCAATATGTGAAGACCTGAGTTCAAATCCCAGCACCATATACATAACCAAGTGTCAGGAAAACAAAAACAGATAAAAAAAAGAAATAATATCGATTCTCTGTTTCTCTCTCATGTTCTCTCTCTTTAAAAAGAAAAATAAAATAGAATGAGATATATATCATACTTTCCATACAATAATTTTTCTGAGGACTAAATGAAATACCACATATCAAATTGTTTACATAATAATGGGCATATGTTACATCCTACCACCCTTCTGAGTAAATGTAGAATAAAGGGTTTGTAACCTTGGGCTGGAAGGTGGCTCAGCGGTTCCAGTACTTGCCTGGCATGCACAAGGACGCTGGTTCAAACCCCAGCACCACTTATACAACAAAGTGTCTGAGCAATGAAGACCACATGAAAAACTAAATAAAATTTGATTCTGTCTTTCTCTCTCTCACTATCCCTCTTTTTTTTAGAGAAAGAGAAGGACAGTGAAAGAGAGAGAGAGAAAATCAAATTTTATTGAGTTTTTCACATGGCTTTCATTGCTCTGATACTTAGTTGCGTACGTGGGTGCTGGGATTTGAACCTGTGTACTCGTGCATACCAGGTAAGTACTGTAACCACCAAGCCACCGCCCCAGTCCCCCCTTTCTCTTAAAAAAAAAAAGGGTTTGTAACCAAGTCTGGCCCCTGCTTTTGTAAATAAAGTTTATTTATTTGTTTGTTCTGTGTGGTACTGGGGATCCACCCAGTGGCATTCTACCATTGAGCTTCATCCCCGTCCCTTTTACCTTTTATTTTGGGACAGGCTCTTGCTAGGTTGCTCAGGCAAACTTGAGATCTTCCTGCTTCAGCCTCTCTAGTTGCCAGGATCATAGGTGCGCATCATCCCACCCCAAGCCCCAAGCCTAACGACCTTGACCTCCACGACCTCCACGGCCCCAATCCCAGCCCAGGGCAAAGTTTCTTTTGGAACACAAGAATTTTCTTCTTTTACGTATTATCCAAGGCTGCAAAGGAAGAGTTGATCCCTGTGACCAGGGGAGTTGCCTTTGTGGTGAGAGGCGCTCACCTCTGCACACGCAGACTGTATGCTCCACAAAGCCGAGATATTCGCCACCTGGTCCTTCACAGAAGGAGCTCGCTGAACCGTAAAGTCGAACACAAAGCCTTGGACAGCTCAAGGAATTTCCAGCAGGAGTCAGGAGGTAGCGGAACTGCAAAGATGTGAAGGAACTGATCGATGCCCTTCAGGACTTTCATAATGACGAGGACCTGTGACCTTTCATTCTGAGTGTAGTGGCCGTCTCTGAGGAGAATGACCAGGGCAATTGAAAAGCCGGGTGAAACAGCCTGAGGATTTCAAAGAATCTGACTTTCCCCAGCACTGGGGGAAAGGGGCCAGGGGAGTTGCTTCTCTAAACACACATGCACACACAATTTTTCAAGAAAATAACCACAGATTTTTTTTTTTTAAGAGAGAATGACAGTGAGAGAGAGAGAATCAATTTTTATTGAGTTCTTTTTTTCACATGGCTTTCGTTGCTCTGACGCTTAGTTGTGTACGTGGGTGCTGGGTCTTGAACCCGTGTACTCGCACATGCCCGGCAAGCGCCAGAACTGCCGAGCCACTGCTCCAGCCCCCAGAGATGTCTTTTTAAGTACAAAAAAAAAAAAAAAAGCATTTTTTTGAAGCTGGGAATTGAATCCAGGGACTCTGGGCCACTGAGCTACACCCTTGGTCCCTTTTTATTTTTTAATTTTTGCTGGATTACAGGTGTGTGCCACAGAGCCCGGCTCAGGTCCCCATTCCTCTTTTTTTCTTTTTTAACCAGGGATTGAACCCAGGTCCGCTTAACCAAGAGCCACATCCTAAGTCCTTTTTATTTTTTATTTTGAGACAAGGTCTTGCTAAATTGCTTAGGGTCTCCCTAAATTGTTGAGCCTGGCTTCTTTGACTTTGAACTTGCAGTCCTCCTGCCTCAGCCTCCTGAGTCACTGGGATTACAGGTATGCCCTTTTTTTTTTTTTTTTTGAGGGGGGAAAAAGAGAGAACCAATTTTAAAAATGTTTTTCATTTGGCCTTCGCTTTGTGAACACTTAGTTGTGTGTGTGGTGCTAGGGTTCAAATCTGGCTCCTCGCGCATGCCAGGCAAATGCCATAACCACTGAGCCACTGCTTCAGCCCATTGGTCAGTCTTAACAGAAGAAAGAATCACTGGCAACTAGGCTTTTCTCCCTAAACAGAAAACATGAAGTTCACTTACAACTGAACAATACATTGGTATTTTCTCAACAAGACACATCGTGTTGGGATGTATGGGCAGGAGGTGTCAGGGGCTCCATATGAGTGGCACAATCCCCTCTAGGTAGCTTTGTGAGAGAAGTTCGCCTCTGTGTATCCTATTTGCTTTCCAGAACTCAGGCTAGGGACTCTTCCTGTCTTTTTCTTTTCTTTATTAAAGAGAGACGGACAGTTGGAGAGAGAGAGAATCAATTTTATTTAGTTTTTCATTTGCTCTGAGATTTCATTGTGTACGTGGTGCGGGTTTGAACCCACATCCTTGCACATGGGCAAGCACCATAACTGCTGAACCACTGCTCCAGCCCCTAGGGACTCTTTTGAGAGTGTGGGGGAGATGATTTTTTTTTTTTAGTCTGGTTTTTGGTTTTCCTTTATTTATTTGTTTATGCAGTGCTGGAGCTCAAACCCAGGACCTTACACATGCCAGGCAAGTGCTCTACCTCAGAGCCACCTCTCCAGCCCCAGGGTATGGGCTCAGTCCCACCCCACTGAAGATCTGTCAATCAACTTGGTGCCGTCTTTCTGTCTTTCTCCCTCTCCCTCACACATGAAAACAAATACCTAAGCGGCTGATGGCCACTGTGTTCTTTGTGTGTTGACCCTTTTAATCCTTTTCACTCTCCTATGAAGTTGGTAATTTACCATCCCTGTTTGGCAGAGGAGGAAACTGAGGCACAAGTCATTAAGTAACTTGTCTAAGGCCACATCATCGGTCAATCCCAGACTCTCTCTGGTTCATAGCCACTGTGATTTTCTGCTTCTCTGGACATCACACACACACACACACCACACAGGTGTGCCTGCAGATGCACCTGATCCTCACCCCTGTGAACTCCGCTGCAGGAAGGGGGTCCAGCAGGGTGTGAGCTGGGCTTCCCCCTACCCTGGGCTGTCTGCGCCTCCCCGACGGCACTTCTTGGCCTCTTCCAAGGATCACACGGCCTGTCCTGTCCTAACCCTGGCTCTACCAGGATCCAGAGCTGCTTGAGCTCTTCCATTACCCTGTCCTCAGGGCTGGTTGGCTCCCCAGGGGTGAGTTCTTGGTCAAGGATGCAGGTTTGCTGGGACCACCAGACCTGACATAGGAACCCGAGCAAGAGACAACGGGTAGCTGAGCAGTGTTCTCACTTCTGAACTAGGAACTCCGTGCACCAAGTCAGAGGGCTTACAAAAGCTGCCTTCAAACCTGGAAGGACTACAGATGACTTACTCCCACTTCCCCATTGCGGATGAGGAAACGGAGGCAGTGTGGTTTCCCAGAGCACCCTGCAGACTCGCAGCAGCACCAGTCAAGTCCCAGGTCCTCTTTTTCACATCATGTGGGAAAACCCAGTGCCACTCTTGGGCAGCTGCCTCCAGCACCAAGTGAAAATGGGCGTGTGGTTTGGTTTTGCTCAGAACAGTCTTTCTTTCTTGGCGGGGGTATACTGGGGATTGAACGCAGGAGCGCTTAACCATTGAGCCACATCCTCAACTCCCTTTTTGTGTGTGTGTGTGTGTGCATGTGTGTTTGTGATTCAATCTTTACTGTAAAAACAGAAACAATGCAAACAAAATAAATCAAGGACCACAATGAAAATGATGCCCAAGAAGATCATGAAAGCACACCAGCAAGCCACAGGCACGGGCATAGCTCAAAGGCAGCAGGACATGTCTTCCTCCACAGCCCTGGGCCACACCCAGGAGGCACAATGTCTCTCCTCCCCTAGAGAGAAGATGGAAAAACTCCCAAGCTGATGGAGAGGCTTCAAAGGGAGCTATTCTGAAAGCTGATTTCTTTTCATCTAAATGGGTGTCCTTGTGGCACGGGTGTTTACAATCAGTGCTGTTTGAATGTATGTACGACCAAGTACAGCTACACCTGCTCCCTGCTTTTACTTAATTTTAATGGAAAATGTGCTCCTGTGATCTTGGCCTGACCTGGAGGAGCTCCTGAAATTTTTAGGTGCTCAACACCTGGGAATGAATAGCTGTGTGCTCAAAAATACCTTTTAAGGGGCTGGAGCGGTGGCTTGGCTGTTACAGCGCTTGCCTGGCATGCGCAAGTATGCGAGTTCAAACCCCAGCACCACGTACACAACGAAGTCTCAGAGCAACAAAGGCCACTTGAAAAACTAAATAAAAATTCTCTCTCTCTCTCTCTCACTCACTGTCCCTCTCTCTCTTAAAAGAAAAATATCTTTTAAAAAAGTTGACTAGAAGACTAAAGGGGAAAAAGGACAAGGCCTCACACATTCTGTGGTTGGGACGCGGGTAATCAGGGATCAACAACCATTCTCTTGGAAGAAATACAAGAAATAGTCCATGAGATCAATTTTGGGAAGAAAAAACAAAAAACCCACCACCTAAATGTCTCTATACTGAAGAGACGCACAAGTATGTTCCCTGGTTCCTTCAACTGCCCACCCGAGGGTGGGGATGGGAGGTGTGACAGACACTGATCCCTAATTCTGTCACAAGCAGGACTGGGGGACCTCACAGCTGTCCAAGGTGCTGTTTGCTGACCTCATCCTGTGTCACAGGGTGGTGGGTCTGTGGGAGGCTGAGCAGGGGTGGCCTAGTGAGGTTCTGCATTTCTAACTGGAGGTATATTCCAAAAGGTGCCCCCCGCACCCGCAAGTCAGCCATGAGAGGCAGCCCTCTGATCAGGAGGCAGGCGGACTTGCGATCCTGCCACTCTGCTCTTGGTCAGGCATGTCCTCTTTCTGCTCCAACTTGAAGTTCTCAAGCTCCTGCAAAACCTCATCCGTGAAGTCCCGCGAATTCTGCTTGTGAGACACAGCCAACCGAATTGCATCATTGAAGAGCTTCACAACATTCGTACCGTCGGCAGCTGAGGCAAAGTACAGGGGCAGGGAGAACTTCCTGGCAAAAGTGAAGCTTTTTTGGGTTACATTGATGTCCACTAAGGCTGCCTGTCCCAGGAAAGGAGGAGGAAAGGTGGTGGCGGGTCCCCATGAATCACTGTCACCCAGGTGCAGGGATGGCCCACCATCAACTTTGTTGGCCACCAGGATGCATGGGATCTCGGGCCTGAACTCCTGAAGCTCTGCATGCTAGGTGCTCAGGTTCTTATAGATGATTTTCCATTGCACATCGAACACCAGGATGCAGGCGTGGGCCTTGTGGTAGTAGGAGGCATGCATGCTCTGGAACCACTCCTGGCCTGCTGTGTCCCAAAAGTCCGTGAGGATGGCCTTGCCATCCACAGTGGCTGTGTGCTTATAGAGTCAGGGCATATGTGGACAGCTGCTGTGGCTGAAATCCATCCATGAGAAACGCTCCCTGAGTTTGGACTTGCCCACTGC
>PVKS010036974.1:0-18948 GCA_004027875.1 Aplodontia rufa
CTATTTATTTTGATCTATCTTTCATGATTGAGATTTCTAAACTCTTATTTTCTCTTTGCCTATAAATTCGTTCTTTTGGGGGGTCTGATAAATCAGTTTTATTGGGTTGAGATGGCAACTGTACCCTGGCTGGGGGCAGAGCCAGCCCTCACAGACTGTTGGGTTCCAGCAGGGTCTGGTGAATCTCCACGTTCCTTCTAGTCCTTGGCTCTGACCAAGGTCTCTCCAGGTTGTCAATGGCTTTCTCCAACTTTGCCACAGACTTTTCAGCAAACTGCTTGGGTCTCAGCCTCCTTCAGCTTCTCCTCTAGGATTTTAATCTCCTTTTCATACATTTCCTCTTTGGTGGAATATCTGTCTCTTGGGCTTCCAGGGATTTCACATTGTTGGTAACAATTTCCAGCTCCTTCTCTAGGTCCCCACATTTACTCTGGGCCACCTCAGCTCTCCTGAACTTTCCAGCTCTCCTTCCAGGAAAGCACTTAATAGCCAATGAGAGTCAACTTGCTTGGGGGGAAGACACTTTTTAATCTGCAATATAGAATGATTTGATCTTTTTGCTTAGGAACTCCAAAATATATCTGGATTGCTTCAAGTTTAACACCTATTATAAGATAAGTTGAATTCCCCCTCCCACCACACACACACACACACACACATGCAAAATTCTATTATTGAATATCTAATCCTCCTATCTCAGAATGTGCACTTATTTGGAAACTGGGTTATTGTAGAAGTTATTAGTTAAGATAAATTCATAGTAAATTAGGACAGTTCCTTAATTCAAAATAACTGGCATTATTACAAAAAGGGGGAATTTGAATACAGGGAGAACATCATGTAAAAATAAATGCAGAGATCAGGCTGATGCTTCTGCAAGTCAAAGAACATCAAAAATTTGAAACAAAACACCTAAAGGTCAAAAAGAGGTGTGAACCAGATCCACCCTCAAAAATTCACCAATTGACACAAATCTGCTACACCTTGATCTCAGATTTCCATCCTCCAGAAATGTGAGACAAAAATGTCTATTGTTTAAGCTCTTCAGAAGTTTGTTGGCCCTAATAAATTAATACAGCACCTCTGAAAGCCATCAAGGAGAGTTGGTTCCTGGTCTCTGCCACTTAAGGAGCAGGTAGGGAGTATTTGCTGGTGTGACCTCTCTTCAGTATGTACATTTTGCTCCATTCCTTTTCAGTCCTGTACTTTACTCGCACCCCCCCATACACACACACACACACACACGCACGCACACACCTCCTGTTGTATGAGTTGTCCTCGATCTTTTTGGTTTAATTCTTCAGAGAAAAAAATTCCCTGGATTGCCACATGGGAAGGTGGCTCACCTGGCTATGCTGATTGGAGGATACGGGTGGGGGGTGGGATTCAACAACTCCATGTGCCCTGCACACAAATATCCAGAATCTCTCTTTTCCTTCCTGTATGGAACATGGCCTCTCTAAGACATGAAGTTCTATTGAGGATCTTGAGTCATCTTGGGGCGGGGAAAATCCAACCAGGTTGTTTTCTCCCTCTGTAATAACCTAGTTTCTAAATTTATGTGTTCCATAAATCACTTACCATTATTTCATCTGCTTTCTGCCTTCCAAGAATGTGTATTCAGTATATTCTGAATACAATAGTGTTGTTATCACTGCTGAGAAGCATATCTTTCTTAATTCCTTTCTTCTCAATTTACTTGATTTTCCTCAGCAAGGAGTAGAGATAAGCTTCTGTGAATAATTTATCTTCCCTCAGCAAAACTCTATCAGCATTTCAATACACTCCCAAATTTGTACTTCTTTTATGTCCACACTTCCTCCTAGTTATAGTTCTGTCTTTCTCCTCTTCCTCACAAACCAGAGAACTGTCTGTACTACATATCTATATTGCATTACCTCCCCTCAATCCTCACACTTCCTTTCTATCTTCTTCCCCTAACACCAGCTCCCTGAGGAGTGTCCAGATATTGCTCCCTAAGGCTTCAATGTCATTCAGTCCGCTGACACTCTTCAGCTGACTTTTATCAGAACTGGCTGGATGACCTTCCCCTGCTTCTTGTTACCTTCTCTATCATTAACTCCAGGGACACTTCATCTGTTAACTTGCCTTCTACCACCAAAATAATACCTTTTCAGACTCTTGTTAACTGAGTCTCTTCTGACTGATCTTTAAAAGCTGGGCTTCCCTAGGGATTTCTCTAAACTACATTTTGCTTTGAAGGCTACTCTTGGTGTGATCCATTCCACTCCCATGCCTCTACTCACTGTCTACTCTCTTCTGACTCAGATGCACTTCCTCTAGCTTATACTAAGTCCAGAATCTACTGTCCATATATTCAACTATCTGTTTGACATATCCTTATAGATTTTTTATAGGCATTTCAAACTAAGTGTCCAGGAAATAAAAGAAAATGTAACATATCAAAACTATGATATGAGGAACAGAAAAACAAATATCATTTTCCTACCTGAGAAAATTAACAGTGTTTCTTGTTGAGAGAACCCAAGGAATAGGGCCCTAGAAGTGTGAATTCATAAAACAAGCTATTAGATCTGCTAAGGAGCAATACTTGAACAAGAGAGGTTCTAGAGAAAGTAACTTTTGAAAGAAGAATGAAAGATTGGCAAACCATGCTTATATAATGTAGAGGCATTTAAGGAGGGTTGGGATCACAGTGAGATTTAATGGTGGCAGGACACAGCATAAAGCATTGGATGAAGGAATGGGACACTGCCCTTTTTCTATCTTTGCATTTTCCTGATGTTTTTCCTGATTATGGATTAAATAATTCTTATGCAATTTGTGTATAAATGTTTGTACTTTCATGCCAGGTATGCTGGCACTTGCCTATAATCCCAGCAACTAGGCAAGCTGAGGCAGGAGGATCACAAGTTCAAAGCTAGCCTTAGCAGCTCAGTAAAGTCCCAAACAACTTAATGGTAAACAACTCTAAATAAAATATAAGAAGGTCTAGGGATGTGGCTCAAAGATTGTGCAACCCTGGGATCCACCCTCAGTACCAAAAGAAAAAGGAAAAAAAATATGTTTTCAAATTACTCATCCAATATCATCAATTATTTCTCAAGCTACAGACATCTAGAAGTACAGATGAGACTTACTTTGACCATGCTCCCTTTATTCCAGGTTTAGCCCCACCACCCAGACCCCTGCCACTCATAAATGAGACCTCCTACCTCCATGTTAGGAAGGGAGACGGGGAAGGTTGGAGGCGGATGTGAACTCTGTGCTGTCCCAAGAACTGTTTCTGATCCCCTCTAGGATTCTCACTTTTCCTCACTAATGAGGTAATAGAAATCCTCCCCCCGCAAAAAAAGAAAAAAAAATCATATATAAGGGTACCTGGTGCCAACATTAATTTCTCTCCAGTATCATGGAATAAACTATGCTGATTTGTTCTAATAACCAACTTGCAACTGCTTCTGCTAGAAATCTCCTGCCAGGAATATCTATGAGTCCTTTGTTTTCTATTCCCACAGCTCTGAATCTCAAAGGGGAACTAACTTCTCTAGGACTATCAGTCAGATTACATTTTTCTGTAATTCTGCTATTCTGATGGTATTTAAATTATTTTTTTAATTCAAATTTGTTTTAAGGAGTATATAAAATATAAAAATTATACATATTTATGGTGTACCATGTGATGTTCCTATTCATATATGCATTATGTAATGTGTAAATATAGTTAAACATATCTGTCTCCTGATTTATCATTCTTTATGGTGAAAGCATATAAATATCCTGTCTTCTAGCTTTTTGAAATACAGTATATTGTTATCTATAGTCATCCTACTACACAGTACCCCAGAACTTCTAACTCCTATCTATAATTCAATACCCATCAATCAACATTTTCCATACCTCCCTCCCCACTAATCTTCTAACCTGTAGTAACTATATTCTACTCTCAATTTCTATGAGAGCAACTGTTTTCAATCCCACATCATGCAGCATTTATCTTTCAGTGTCTGGCTTACTTCATTTAATAAAATAATCTGATCTCCAGTTAAATCCATCCTGTCAAGAATGGCAAAATTCCATTGCTTTTTATGGCTGAAGAGTATTCCCTTGGGTTTGTGTATCACATCTTCTTTATCCATTAATCAGTTGATGGACGTTAGGTTGTTTCCATTTCTTTGCTATTGTAAATAGTGCTGCAATGAAATTGGGAGTGCAGATTTCTCTTTGACTCTCTTTGAAGATATACTCAGCAGTGGGATTGCTGGATCATATAGTAGCACTATTTTAATTTTTTAAGAATATCCACAGTGTTTTCCATAATGGCTGTACTAATGTACACTCCCACTAACAGTGTGCATGAGCTCCCTTTTCTCCACCTCCTCCTCTGGACTTATCTTTTATCATTTGATCATCACCATATTTACTTGAGTAAGGAAATATCTCATCGATTTTCCTTCCCCTGATGATTACTTGTGTTGATCATTTTTTCATGTGCCTTTTGGCTATTTGTACTTTTCTTAAAAATAAATGTCTGTTTAGAGTCAGGCACAGCAGTGCATGCCTGTAATCCTAGTGATTTAGAAGGCCGAAGCAGAAATATTGGAAGTTCAAAACCAGCCTTAACAACTTAGAAAGGTCCTAAGCAACTCAGCAAGATTCTGTCTCAAAATAAGAAATAAAATAAATAAAAGGGATTGGAATGAGGACTGGTGGTTGAGCATCCTTGAGTTCCATTCCTGGTACCAAAGGGGGGAAATGAGGGAGAGAGAGAAATGTTCGTTTAGGTCTATTGTCTTTGTCCATGTCTGAAAGGGAAATATGTGATTTTTTTCTATTGAGTTTTTTTTGTTCCTTGCATATTCTGAATATTAATTTGCTGTCCAATGTGCAGTTTGCAAGTATTTTCTTGCATTGGGTGGTCTCTTCACTCTATTGTTTCCTTTGCTGCATGGAAACTTTTATAGCGTGATGTAATTGCATTTGTCTATTTAATGTTTGTTTCCTATTTTAGTAGCTTTTTCCATTGCTGCCACCAAATGACCCTGACAAGAACAATTTTAGGAGGAAAAGTTTATTTTGGGCACTCATGGTTTTGGAGGTCTGAGTCCATAGAAGGGCAGCATTCCCTGGGGCTCTAGGTGAGGCTGAACAACATGGCAGAAGAGTGTGGAGGAGGGAAGCAACTCACATGATGATCAGGGATCAAAGAGAGAAACTGCATGCCAGATACCAAATATAATCCCCAAAGGCTCGCCCCTCAGTGACCCATCTCCTCCAGCCACACTCCACCTGCCTTATCAGGGGATTAACTCACTAATTGGGTTAAGGCTTTTATAACCCAATCATTCCACCTCAATCTTACCATATTGTAATGCTGTAATGCGTGCATTTTGGGAAACACCTCACATTCAAGTCATGACATTTCCTGTGCTTGGGTGTCTTGTTAAAAAAATTCATATCTATTCCAATGTCCTGAAGTATTTCTCTTACATTTTCTTCTAATATTTTCATGTCTTATATTTAAGTCTAATCCATTTTGAGTTGATTTTTGTAGCTGGTGTGAGATTGAGGTCTAGTTTCCTTCTTCTGCATGTGACTATTCCGTTTTTCAGCAACACTTGCTGAAGACTACCTTTCTCCAGTTCATGTTCTGGTGAGTTTGTTTCCATTTCCTAGGTCTCATCTTTGAACTGAACTTTAAAACTGTCTTTAGTTTTAAAGACATTTAGTTTCACAGGATCACAGTGAGCCAGCTTCCCAGCACCCAAGCCATTCAGCCGGCCTATCGGTCCCTGCCGAAAAATGGCAGCAGAGTGATGGAACTGCGGAGTGGTGGCCAGCGTTCATTAGAGCATGGGCAACAAGCACACCCACGGCTGCATGGATCCCACCATGCAGGTGCAGTGGACCTGCAGCACGGTGAGTGGCCACCCAGACAGCCAGGCCTGGCCACCTTACCGATGGCTGCAGCAGAAACTGGCTTCACCTTCACTGCAGCACCAAACGCCTCCCCTTGACCCCCACCCACCCACTGAGCATTTGTGATTCACTGATGTCAACCTTGAGCTTCTCTGAGAAGTTGGAGAAAATGAAAGCAAGGCAAACATTAATGAAAGTTGGGACTTGAGATTTGGCCAATAGTGTTAATGGGTTTCCAGACTCTTACTTGTTATAAATTTGGACCAACAGTGTTAGTAGTTTCCAAACCCTAATTAGCATAAGTTTGAACCAATAGCATTGATACTGTTTCTCAAACCCTAATTTGCATAAGTTTGGATCCAAGCAGTGACTCAAGTGCTATATAAACCCCTAGCTGAGCACACTCAGGTGGAGAAAGCCTGCTGTCCAGGTCCCCTCTTGCACACTGCAAGAGCTCTGTTTTCTGCTACTTCAATAAATAGTTCTCCCATTCTGTCATCATGGTCTGTGGATTTCATTTTTCGAATTCACAAGACAAGAACCCAGAAGGAAGACAAAACTGATGGCAAGTTGCTGGAGTCTGCTGGGCTGCTGGAGTCTGCTGAGCTGCTGAAGTTACTGCAACATTGAAGGGCACTGCCCCCTTTAAGAGCTGCAACACCATCGACTGCAGAGGCCAGTACCTTAGGTAGAGATCACCAGCTGGCAGAAGCAGAGGAGAATTTAGTCTCTCCAGCCAGTGAAAGAGGGCAATCAAGTTTCACTCCAAAGCTTCTGCTTCAACAGGCTCCCACAGAACCCTACCTGTCAGTCCTGCTTTTTGCCAAGGAATCGGTTTTTATCCTAAGCTTTCTATCTTGACATGTACCTTACAGTTTAGTCATCAGATTCCACTTGATTATAGTGTTATTCATGGAGGCGGTAACTGTATATCTTTCAGCGAGTATTAAGAAGTGGAACCCCTTTATGATCCCATCTTAAAGATGAGAAAACTGCTGTTCAGACCAATGAGATTATTTCAACAAATTCATACAGTTCATGAAATATAACACTGTTTATAAAATACCTCATGGAAAATTATGCCTCTTACCACCTACACTCCACCCCTGATCCAAGTCATGTTTATTTCTCTAGATTATTTTAATAAGCTCCTAATTGGTCCCTGTGTCCACAGATTTTCATGCTTATGCAACAGTTCAAGTATTATTTTTAAAACATATTCAATTGGGACTGGATCAGTGGTTCAGTGGTTGGAGTTCTTGCCTGGCAAGCGTGAGGACCACATACACAACTAGGTGTCTGAGAAATAAAGGGCAGCTGGAAAAATAAATAAAATTGATTCTCTAGAAAAAGCATATTTAATTGTGTTGCTCTGTAGCTCAAATCCTACTGTGGTTTTTCATTTCACTCAGAGTAAAAACCAGAATTCTGATGGTGCCCTGTACAGCTCTGTCTAACCTGGTCTCTGTCACTTTATCTGGTCTCCTATTCTATCTGGAACTAGTTCCACCTCTCTGATCTGTCCTCTCAAGACCTGCTTGCTGTTCTTAGAGCACACCCCACCTGTGGGCAGCCTCCTCAAGACCTTTGTACTGCCTTTCTCAAGACCTGGACATCCCTCCCACAAGAATTTGTCTAGCTAATGTCTTTACCTCCTTCAGGTCTCTTCTCAAGCATCACCTCTGCAGCTTGCTTAGCCACCTAGTTTTAAAGTGTGAACATCTTCTGGCTCATGAACTCCCCAACCTCCTATTTTATTTAACTCCATCATAATGATCTTGGCTATCTGATAAATTCTGTTTTTTATTACTTTTTTATTATTTGTCTCTTCATCCTTCCCCCAACACACACACACACACACACACTCACACACACACACTATTGTAAGCCACATGGCAGTGGTTTGTTTCTTGTTTTGTCCCCTGCTATATTCCCAGTGAACAGCATCCACTTGGATACATATTACATATTACATATTGAATATTCAATAAACCTTTGTTCAATTAGAATGAAAAACTTTTTGCATATAAAAAGAACCTAAATAATATATAGCATTACATTATTGTGATTATTTTGTCTCTTTTATTGTTCATACTATTTCTGTTTGCTTTAGACAGGGTGAGAACTTGGTTGGTTCTTCTGATGTCTCGTCTCGGTGATATTCATACTTATTCCAAATTACTATGCAAGTTAAGATAAAAAGGGAATAAATTATAACAACAAAATAATAAAAATTCAAAAGTAGGAGCTAATAACTTTTTGACAAATGTACTCTGAAAATATGAAATTTGCAGTACAACTGCTAAAATATGTTCCATATCGTCCCACACTGCCTTCCAAAGCAGCTTGGAGGCCAGTGATGCAAATAATAACTCAGTTGTTATTAGAAAGTAAGCATTACATGCTTCAAGGTGCATGGATGCATATGTGCTAAGAGCATTCTGGGAAAGTATTTAATTCAGACACCAGGAGGAAAAGTTTATGACTTATTTTTAAGGAAGTATTGGTATTTCCCTGACATGGAACAGAGGGATACTAACTACACCAAATAGTGTAACTCCAAATATTTCAGATGTTGCTTTTCCTTAATTCTGAAGGTTTGAAATAATTTCCATGAGCATGGTCATGCTACAGTTTCCCTTAAACACAATTTCCTCCTGCTAAAATAAAAATCATCAGTCACATGTCTAGTATAGTTATGAATTATAGGACATGTCAGATTATCGCTAACCTCCTATGTCACAACATGACCAGCGTATGGAGCCCACAGCATTAGAAACAGATTCAAGTGCTGCCTTGCACTAGTTGAAGGGACTTTGCAAAGTTATTCAGCCCCCAGGAGCCTTTGTTTCATCTCATGCAATGGCTATCATTGCTTTCCCCTCATATGGTTTTTATGAAGATTAAAAAGATAATTTACGTGAAGTTCTTGGCACATAGCCTGGAAATTAGCAGGTGTTTGATAAATGTTAATTTTCATTCAATTTTCCTAGATATTACAATTCATGGGGCCATTGCTTTGACTAGTTCATCTGATCACCTAATCCACTTTAAGTATGTTACCCTTCGCAAATAACAGAATACATTGTTATTGAAAAAAATGGTTAATGCCAAAATAAATGACATCACTGGTAATTATATGGAATCTGAAAAGCATTATGGAAGGGAAATTTTTAAGCAGCTCTTTACCAGAGTAGCTTTTCCTTACTTAACAGGTAAATAGACTCTACACACATTGGTCAGTGATTATTAGACAAGATGAGTAAACAGTTGTTTTTGCTGACTGGATCCATCCTCTTATCTGTAGAAACTTTGCTTGGTAAGAAGCAACTCTACACTATACACTCTGTGCACTTAGAGTAAAGTGAATGCTTTCTCTGGGCTCCAGATAGTGAGCATATACCTTAGACTAACTTGAGCAAAACATTATACCCACAGTGCAATGTGTTCACAATGATGTTTCACAGATGGTATCTGTCCCAAGTCTGGCCAGTCACAGCAATGACACCCAGTGAGAAAACAGGTTTTAAGCTCTCAGATAAGAGGTCTTTCTTCTGTTACCCTTAGAATTTTTTATTTTTTTAAGAGAGAGGCACAGTGTGAGAGAGAGAGAGAGAAAGAAAGAAAGAGAGAATGAGAAAGAATCAATTTTATGTAGTTTTTCATGTGGCCTTTGTTGCTCCAACACTTAATTTTGTCCGTGGCGCAGGGGTTTGAACCCATGTCCTTGCACATGCCAGGCAAGTACTGGAACCACTGACCCACCGCTCCAACCCCTATCCTTAGAATTTTAAAAACAAAATCCTGAGACTACGAGTGGCCCTTACATAAGAGCCTGCGAATGAAACATTTGGAGGTCAAAAAATGCCTGGAAAGTACGTGCAAACATTAATGAATGATAGGAATTTGGGGATAAAATTCCCCAGTCTTCTTGCCCCCCTGTTGAGATAACTGATTCCATTCCCAGGTGGACTGAGCCTCAGTTGTGAACTCTTTGCTAACATACCTTTACTTGACATTCTTCCTTCCTTCTCTACACAGTCCCAGAGGTCCCCGGTTTGTCCGTAATGATTGCGTGCTCCATAACAAATCTTGCACTGAATTCTTTTGCTACTCTGCTAAGTGTTCATGTTACAAACAACTTGCTCTCAAATCCTTGTCTACTTCTAGGCTTTCTTTCATGAAAAAGTAACCTAAACCAGCACCTGTAGTTTATATCAACTCTGAACCATTTTCCTCACATAAACTAATTCCCTTGTTTCCATAACTCTGTTAGAACCTTAGTATACTTAGAATCTTAGAATACTTAGTTAGTATTCTTTCATATAAAACTAAAAATATTTTTACAGAGGTTATAATAATGACAGTAGTTTTATGTTTATTTTTAAGATCAACCTCTAGTTACACAATTCTAAAGACCAATACTACTTTTTAATCATTATCAATTATTACACAGATTTGCTAAAATGTGTACTCTTCAAAGTCAGGCATTGTAGTGCCTAACAGCTCTCTAAATAGGGTCCATATCTCCTAAACAGAGTCCCATCCTATAACCACAATTTCCTATTTTTATACTTTACTTTTTAAGACTTAGTGTTCCCAAGGCGTTCATCTTTGATGTTCTCATCCTCCTCATTGTAAAACACTACTACCTCAGTTCTCACTCTTATACACTAGAATTTCACTTTTCACATTCTTATTGATGATGCTTTTTTAAGAATCTTCTGGGCTTCAAACTAATTGGTCAAAAGATAGCCAATGGATTGAGTCTTGGTTATATAAATTAACCTCACTTCAAAACTAATCCTTCACTAATCTTCATGCAAATCTACCCTTCAGTAAGTGATTCTGCAAACCATGGAAGCCCCAGCATTAGAAAATTCCTTTTTATCCTCTCTCTCCCTCTCTCTCCCCCCTCTTTTCTCCTTGTCCACACCACCTTCTCCGTTTCTCTCCCTCTCCCTCCACTCAACAACTGAACATGATTGTTTCACTTGTTGGGAAAGTTACATCCCTAAAACAAAAGAGCAGAGGCAGAAGAGTCAGACAAAGGATTTCATCCTAAAGTACCCACAAAGGCTGGATTATGTAAATCAAATCTGACCATTCAGGGCAGGTGAGATTCAACTCAAACTTTCACAGATAAAAGAGGTATGTATTTAATGACTTCTCCCCACCCTCTGTTTTTCTTCCTATCGAATTAGTCAAATCATGCTAATTTTGACACTTAAATATTTCTCAATTCAACTTTCTTCCTATCGAATTAGTCAAATCATGCTAATTTTGACACTTAAATATTTCTCAATTCAACTCAACCTGCCCTCCCATTTTTCTTGACCACTTGTACAGCCAGTGCCTTCTTAGGGTTGCTAGTCTGCCTGGATTACTATAATTTGAATATTCCAATCCCTAGGTCTCAGCTTCTACTCTGTTGCTAAATTTTCTCCCTAAAAATTCAAGTTAGGGGGCTGGAGCAGTGGTTCGGTGGTTGTGGCGCTTGCCCAGCATGCGCAAGTACACGGGTTCAAACCCCAGCACCCACGTACACAGCTAAGTATCAGAACAACAAAAGCCATGTGAAAAACTCAATAAAAATTGATTCTCTCTCTTTCTCTGTTTAAAAAAAATTCAAGTTAGATTATATTTATTCCCTATTTAAACCCTTCTAGGCTACTATTGTTTCAAAAATAAAATTCAGCCTCTTAACCATATGAGGCCATTTGTAGTCTGATACCTGCCTTCCTCTGTGCCAATTCCCCCAAATTATCTGACTGCTCTGTCCACTCAATCATTACCTCCTCATGGAAATCCTCCATGACTCCCCAAGTCCAACTTCTACTCCTATAAACTTTTTGAATAGCTCTAAATTATGTATTTTACCATTTGCTGCTAAGGCACTTAGGGCAGGCATTGTGGATTATTCAACGTTTTGATTGCCTAACACTAAGAAACTTGCCTAGCACAGTGGATTTTTAATAAAACAAGTGAATCAGTAGATCATCTTCACGTGTGGCATGGCTTTGAGCTTCTCCATCACATTGAGATCTTACAGTATAAACTTTATATATCTATTTGCTTTCACAAAAGTCTCATAAAGATGTGTGTTCTAAGAGCCACTTTCCTTCTGGGTAGGGGGAAGAATAGGGCAGCTCAAATCTTCTAATGGAATCTGAGTAATGAAAGGTCATACATAGAGCAATGTAATATACTTCTCTGGAGTAAAGCCTTGTGGCATATTTTCAATGACTTAGCAATGCATTATGTGCTGTCAATAATATCCAGACTGCAGCCGAGTAGGTTTGCATGAGACTAGAGCACAAGGTCACAGGAGAGTTTATGGTGCTTGTAACTGAACAGCATAAAGTCAATCTTGGGTTCAATGAAGGAAATAACACAAGTGACAGTATCACTTTTCAGTATAAGACAAATAAATTGCTTTTATGATTAGAGACATGTAACAGAAGCGACCAATCTCCAGTCCACTTCCAACAATGAGCTCAGTTCTCATCCAACCCTAGCCTCAGGGCCAGGCACATCATAGGACATACAATGCCATCGCATGCCTCACTCTCTACAGTTAGTCCAACAAAAATGCACACGTGCATGCACAAACACAAGACCTGTGTATTATTTTGTGCCTCTGCCTGACACAAGCTCGGTATGATGCTCTTAATAAGAGACAGTCTTCCTGCCTTGGCATTCAAGCTTTTCCTTTCTCTTTTCTTTCTCTGTCTCTCTGAGCTACATTCTCTGTCAAGCTTAGATATCAATTCCTTTTTGAAGACCTTTCAACCCATCTTGTTCAAAATAAGCCACTCCTCCCGCCATAGCTCATGATCCTTGGTACGAAACACTTAGTAGACGACACCAGTCAAATGTATATCAATGATTTCCCCATCTGACTTTGTTGTTGTTGGAGTGGAACTCCCTGAGAACTCCTTGCTCTGTTTTGGGTCTTGGTGTATAAAAGGCTGCCTGGCACACATAAGATGTTTTGGAAAGAGTCAATTGTTAGTCTGAAGCTGTGACTTTCTCATTATTCCTTTAAGAGTACAACTTTAAGAACAGATAAATCATCCTGCTCGTTCTGTGTGATTATAACCTCAGCATCATTTGTATCTGGGAAAGGAAACATGGCTTGCCTAGTCTACCCAAGAAGCAGAACCTTATATCCCCATCTCTAGTGGGGGTCTTTCTTTGGTTATGCTTGGCTTACCACTGAATGTCACTTCCTACCATGGCACCTTGGTTTGTGCAATCTAGATGCCCCTCTTCTTCTCTGCATGTCTATCACCTACCCACCTTACAAGTTCCACTTGAAATCTCATTTCCTCCATAAAGCTTTGCCAGAAAGTCTGGTTCTGATCTAGTTTCTACATTCAAGTACTGGGGCTATGGCAATGCCTAGTACCTGACCTGAACCTTCTTTTACTTCAGAAACTCCTTGGTCTATATCCTCAACAACATGCAGCATTTGTAAACCTGTTCGAAAACTACATTGCTTTTGAAATATTTCACCAATGTTATCTCCCATATACCCTGAAAGCTACGGGTGTTCTCATGTTTCCCTTTCACACTATTTAGTAAATATTTATATTAATATTCCATCAATTCTATCTTATGAAGAAACTGATTACTTTCAAAAAGATGGGTAAATCTTGGGCTCTTGATTACAAAGATTATATTAAAATATATCTTAGTATGAAATAAAAATATTTTCTAAGTTACACTTTTGTCTACTTGAAAAATTAGGGAAACAAATTTTATTATTAAAACCAGAAACAATTTTGAGTTCAAAATTGATGTCTACACTATAAATGTATAGCAAACTTTTACATGATATGTACAAAAGAACTTTTTATTATAGGATTACGGGAACATTAAAAATCTATCTATAGCGATGTGACAGAAAATTGTACAAGTAAACATTACAAGATATATATGCAAGCAAAGAAAGCAACACCTCGTAAAATTCATGTAATCTCAATGTCTAACATATAACTGGCTTAGTAAGAACACAGAAATATATTAGGGCCTATAATACCTGACACCATATGCTCCACTATACTAACTTAAAGACAGAGGTAACTCAACATAGTTTACTTTCAGGTGCACAGAGGCATATTTTGAAAAGAAAGTGGCGAGCTCAGGAAAAATAGCTTTAACGGTACAAAGTTAGGTCTCTCGAA
Organism: Aplodontia rufa; assembly: GCA_004027875.1. Classification (NCBI taxonomy): domain Eukaryota; kingdom Metazoa; phylum Chordata; class Mammalia; order Rodentia; family Aplodontiidae; genus Aplodontia; species Aplodontia rufa. Next base: position 14,091 of record PVKS010036974.1, read on the forward strand.
TCAAGTCATTTATAGGAAAATATTTTATTGAATAGAAGAACTGAACCCAATTTTCCTATTGTTTCCCAATACCTAAATGTTTGCTATTCTGTAAACTTGCATAATTTGCTTCGTTTTTGTTTCTTATTAAGATACATCGAGTCTGTGAAGCTGTAACTTGGAAATTCTGTTCAAACAATTCCATCTAATATCTTTCACCTTCAGGAGGGAGAAGAAATTGCATTTATTTATCACCCATTGTCATGCTGAGACCGTGTTATGCTTGTTACTTAACCCTCATGATTTCTCCTGCTATCTCGTTGATACGTTAGTATACAGGCTGATGCAATAAAAATAGTCACTTCCAGGCTGTTTGAGTTTCTTTTAGCCAATATACAGGTTAGCAGCCTCTGGACTGAGAGCACCTGATTCAAAACCAAACTCCACCACTGTTGGGATGACCTTCTCTGCACTTCAGTTTCTGCACCAATAAAAAGATGATGACATTAAAACTTCTTCCTCATTGTTTTCTTGTGAAGATTACATTGAATTTGATATTTGTAAATCACTTAGAAAAATGCTTTGGCAAGCAGAAGTGCTCTCTGAGTGTTAGCTGATATTATTTAAAACCCATTACGCAATGGGTTACTCCTTATTCCAGGTATAGTGTTTGTTATAGCTGCTTCTACAACTCCAGTTATTAAGTCATTCTTGCAGACTTACCAGTGTGGAAATAAAATGACACCTAAACATAAATTCTTAAATATTAAATTAGTTCTTCAGAGATATAAATATTATTAGGGGTTAAACAAATGATATTGTAAATTAATTTTAAATTATTGAAGTAGGCAATCATACATTTCCAAAATAGGCAGCGATCCACTGGCAAACCAAATTTGAAAAAATAAGAATCTCTGACTTTAAGTATTGCATATTGTTGTGGTATAAATTTTTCCAGAATGGCTACTTTCTAGCTACCAATGGTTTAACACTCACTGACAAAATTCCTGAGCATTTTTAAGATCTGGCTCTTGAGGGTGGATGTGAGCCAGTCCTACAGACAGCTGGCAAAACCCCCAGCAGGTGCCTGAAACTGCAGATGGTACCAAATCATATATGCACTATGTCTTTTCCTATACATACATATGTAAATATGATTATGTTTAATTTGGGAACTAGAGATAATAAGGCATTAATAACAACAATTATAAAACAGCACCATTAAAACAGTATGCACTAATGAAAGTTATATTTATGAGTTATTAAATATTTCTGGCCCATAGTTGTCCATGGATTACTGAAACCATATCAAGTAAAACCACTGATCCAGTGGGGAACACCACGCAGGGTACTGTTCACCTTCAGTCTGGCTCTAACAGGAATCCCTTCAGTGACAGGGGATATTGCTGCCATGGCTGTGTTCTCTCTATTCCATGTATCACCTGTTTTGGTGCGACTAGAGCCTACTGACTACCTGTGTATTTACACAGTCTCCAGCTATAAGGCCACGAGGGTTTTCATGTGCTAAATGCCAAGTGAGCCCCAAGCAGCAGGTGCAACACAGAGACCACCACCCTGCAGTAGTCAGCTGGATTCAGCTTTCATAGGACTTTTGTTTGATCAGTCAAAAGCTTTCTGAAATACCGAATTAATTAGCAGCATTTACAAATTAAGAGATTTCACATAAAAACACAGATTCTCAGTTTCTCTTATGAAGTTTGAAGATCTGACAACACGGAGCCCACATCCCCACGCAGCAGTATCCTCCTAGAACTAAGTGGGGGCTTCCCCCTTTAATGAAACACACACTCTCTGGTTTCCAAAATGCCCTCCACACCTAATGCCTTATACTCCTGTCAGATTTGCTCATTTATATTAACTACCTGGCCCCAAAAGGATTTTGAGTTGGAAATTTTTGGCATAATGTTTAAAAGAAAAAAAAAAACTCTTTGAAATTAGACAAATTTGGGAACAAGTCCAGCCTCTGCCACTGAGTAATGTGTGAACATAAGCAAGTGATGAAACCACCCTGAGTCTGTTTCTTTCTCTGAGAAATGGAAATAGAAATGAAACTCAGCTCAGGGCCTTATAACATGAACTAAACATCACAGCATATGCAAACACCCACCACCTGTCACACTGAAGGGGCTCCATATACATCAGCCCCTCTCCCATCTTCCTCCACACTGAACTCAATTTGCATTGTTTTTGCATTCCTTCGTTTTTGTTTTTTTGTTTGTTTGTTTTTTTTAGAACATTTTCTTGAGCTCAGTTGCCCACTGAATTGGGCATACTCTCCTATCAGGCATTTCACTCCTTTTTCTTTCCCCTGTTTTTTGTTCCCAGTATATTTTCTCTGCATAAGTGTTGCTATCTCAGGAATGTCAGTGACCTCACTGGTCTTATATTTTTCTCACTCTGGGCATGCCAATCACGCTAACTGTCTAAGTCACAGGTCCATCTCCTGATCTGACCTCGGCTCATTTTCTATGGCAAAATGAAGGAAAGAGAAAGCTTAGTAGTTTCAACTGGAAAGAACTACTTAATGAACAACTGCACAACCCCTTTGTGCTCACAGAAAACAAAGTAACTTTGGTCTTAATTGCATGCTCTGTTCTTTCTTTTTGAAGCTTTCCTCTACTCACTGGTATCAAAGAGATAAAAATGGTCCCAAATCTAGGTAATAGATTGGTGAGACTGGTGATTGGTTACCAAGATCTGGGAAGAGGGGGAAATGAGAATCCATTGTTACTCAGTGGATTGAATGTTTCAGTTATACAAGAGATCTGTTTCCAATAGATCTATGTTATTGTGCTCTTCAATATTTAAGAGACAGATCTTGTGTTAAGAGATTTTACAAAAAAAAAAAAATGAGAAAACAAAAGCAACAGAACCACCAAAACACAAAGGAAACTTTTGAAGGAGGTGGATATGTTTATCATTTTGATTGTGATAATGGTATCATGAGAATGTGTATAGTCCAAACTTATCAAATTGTATATATTAAGCATATGCAGGATTTTTCAGTATATCAGCTATATATCAGTAAGTTGTTTTAAAAATTGGAAAAAATGTTAATTTAAAAACTAACTGCGGGAGGCTGGAGAGGGCTCACTGGCATGCATGAAGACCTGGTTCAAACCCCAGCACCACGTACACAACTAAATATAAGAAAATCAGAAACCAAATTAAAAAAAAAAAGAAAAGAAAAACAGAAACCAGATAAAAGAAAAATAAATTAAAAAATTGACTCTCTCTTGAAAAAGAGAAAAAAAACTAATTACTGATTCTACTCACATTTCTAGCATCTTTACAGACAAGTGTTCTATCACTTGTGCTTTGCTAACTCCTTTCTTCCCAGCACATTTATGCCACCAGTAACCTAACAAAAGGCAGATGCTTAGATTTTTTGTGTCTAATAATGGCAGTAACAATAGGTGAATCTCCCTCTTTCATACACCTTTACCTGACTGTCACCACCTCTATTGAGTCTACCCTCCATGGTACTCTCGTACCAATGGATGTGCTTGGGTCTTCAGTTCCATCCACTGTACTCTGAGATCCCATTTTTCTGACATGGAAAACTGCAGTGGCCTCACAAGTGCTTGGGCTACAGACATTTTGGGCTCATATCAGCCTCTCTGCAACAGCTATCAATTATCAAGTCTAATACTCACCTCTTTCCCCTGCTTGAAATTCTTCAGGAACTTCATTGTCCTTAGCATAAACTGCAAATTCCACGGTATGGCACTGTAAAACAAACGCAATACAGTAAGGAACAATAAATAGTTCACATCCTCAAAAGAGTTTACAGTCTGTGGCATAATAGACAACAAAATAATTAAAAGCATAAGGTGCCCTATAATTTTGGTAGGCCCTGTAAAAAATTTTCATTTATATCTGTTGAGGTTAATTTCTAACTGTTACCACTTACATTTTGAAGGTTGCTAGGGTAAGATTCTGGTGAGTAGAGAAGATATAGCTGGAAAGCTCTCAAAAGTTTCTTACAAGAATGAAACTCTTCTAAGTATTTGGTGTAATTTACCTCAAGGAATTTTCATTGAGTCTCTTATTTTTTCCCATTGTTTACTGAGCACTATGTGCCAGGAATGGCATGCAGACATGATGTTATAGAAAGGATTAAGACTGATAAGAGAGAAAGAGTTTAAAATCACAGCCACATTAGAAAAAGCAATAAGCTTACAACTAAAATAATTACTGTAAGAAAACAGTTGAGGGTGGGATGGTTGCAGTGACAAAGTATTAGTAAGGATAGCAAATATGTAACCTAAGTCCTAAACAATGAGAGGAACTTAAAGAAGAGATACCAGGTAAGAGAAAGGGCCATAAAATGAAATTAACTGAAGTGGTCACATGACTTTAGATTAAAAGTCAGAGTACAGACAGATTTAGCGAGCATACTGTCTCCATTTTACAGATGAAGAAACTGAAGTTGGAGTAAATTAAGAACCTGTCCAAGGTTACTTATTGAAAGTGACTCTTCCCACCAGGATCTAAGGTGGCCATACTCCAGTCTTCTCTCTGAATTGCTTCCCTCTGTTCTCTCCACAAAGTGCCAACCTATATTTAAGTCAAGAATAACACATTTATTATATTATACACTTAAAAGAGCATGTCCTTATTACCTCTAATAACTGAATATAGAATTTTAATTATTAATAGAGTTTCAGACATTTAAAGCTACACACCAATTGAAAAACAATGATCCGCATGAAAAAGTATAAGAATTTTTTTTTAATTTTTTTTTTATTTTGAGCAACCTTACAAGATTTTAACAAAATAATATAAAATGTGTATAAAATATGTATACATTCTGGATATTGCAATTATCCCCAGGAGTGCCCCCCCCAATTACCTC
>PVKS010036975.1:0-18963 GCA_004027875.1 Aplodontia rufa
TATTTGATATTTGATAAAGGGGGCAAAAGTATAGTGTGGAAGAAAGATAGCCTGTCCAAGCTCCTTTTAAAATTTTGAAATTGGGTCTTGGTAAGTTGCTGAGGTTGGCCTCAAACTTGTGATCCTCTTGTTTCAGCCTTCTGAGTAACTGGGCTTACACTCAAGTGCCACTGTTATCAGCACAAAGTGTGTTCTTAGTTCAACATTAAAACATTTGTAATGTCTTATTTTAAAATAACCTATTGGACATTTGCGAAGCATATCATAATTTCTACTTCTGAACATTTGACAAAAATCTTCCCTTAAGTAAATTTAGGGAAGAATGTGATGATGTTTAATAGCATAACATAAAAATTTTAGAAAATGTTCAGTTCCACAGTGGGAAACAAAGTATTTGTGTTATGCTCTTCACCAAATAAAGCAGATAATGTCCCTTTTTACCACAGAAAAGGGAATTGCAGGGTGAGGAGGGCAACAAAGGTAATGAAAAGAAGGAAACTGTTGGATTTGAATCCTGTAGAATCAGAAATCCACAGCAGAAATGTTTGAAATAACTTTAATTCTAGAATTACAAAATCAGGTGTTAGAGAAGGTGACTTAAAAACTGCCATTTGGAAACTAAGTAACCTGATAACTTTAACTTCACATTAGTTAACAAATGCTAGGAAAAAGTGTTCCTTTGTCAATGTTATGAAGTGTGATGGGTTTCTGTTTTCACCTTGTTTCATTATGACCCTGGATGAAAAAGAAAAAAATGTTTTACATGTATGAAGTGAGAATGCTTTGTACCTTTGTTTTGCCAGGCAGTTTTTAACTCATAAGATAAATTGGTCCAAAGGTTATAAATTTCTGTATCTTATTGGTAAAGGAAGGTATAGCCAAAGAGGAGATTTGACATTGATAGGAAGGTGGAGCTGTACAGCCAGGAGAGTTCTGGGCAAGGATGGAAGGAGCCCTATATCATATAGGTGTTTGAGAAATGTATACCAAACACACGCGCGTGCATGTGTGTGTGTGTGTGTTTATATACATTGAAGTGGTGCCCTTAATGAAAACACTCTCCCTCCAGCAATGAGAAAGAAAGAAAAAAAAGAACCCCAACCCAACTTTGCTTGTTTTTCCACATGACTGCGGAACAATTGCAGCTTCTACTAGGAGCCCTTCTCCTGTTCCTGGGAAAATACCCAGGCTGCTAACATTTGCATAATCGTCTTTAGGGCTATTGTGGGCGGGCTTGGGCTGCTGACACAGAGCTGCAGACTGGCCACCTGTCCAAAACAAATGAGCTCGGCCTTTGTGCAGTATTATCTGGTTCTCCACAGTGTCACTTATGAGTAATGAATAATTTGATTAAAAAATATTATGAAATTATTATTTGGGAAATGTTTGTGTTGAATTTAAATCCTCCATTTTGTACAGAAGAAATTTCCTCTTTTGTGTACTGGCATAACTGTTTTCATGCTTTTCTGGCATAGTTTTATAATTGCTTTTGTGAAATTATCCTCATGAATATTAATTAGGGATATGAGAATTTTAAAAGAAACTTTGAAGATGATTTGTATTTATCCTTCTATAAATTACATATTAGTATTTCCTAGTGTTTTCTAGCAGTCCATTTCACTTATGTGGAATTATGAACTAAACATTGAAAGGAAACCAAGAAAGAAGTAATATGTAAGGTTTTGAAATAGTAACCAGTTCTTCATTTCTTTTCCTTAATAATCAATCAAATTACTCATACATAAATATAGGAAGATTTTTGTCCTCACAGTTTATACATGGCTGTGTTAACTAGTTTTATTAATCATCTACATTCTACCTATTGTGAATGTACACATGTACATTCAGGTTATTTTTAATTACACATGACAGACTTACATGTGACATACTGTTGATGTTTCTTGTTCTTAATGACCAACTGAATTGACTTGATATGTTAGATATTGTAAGCATATATAACAAAAGTCACAAGGTCAATTAAGTGGTCAGTGGGTTAGTAAACACTTTTTAAAAATTACATGTCAGAGTTTATTTTGTCTGATTATCATAGCAATTACTACTCCTAGTTTTTATTAAATATTTTTTGAATCATTGAAAGATTGAATACTACTGAGACATTATCAATAATCTGTGGTAGTACATACATGTGGTACTTTATATATATATATAAAATATTTGTATTAGTGCATTATAGTTATATATAATAGTGTACAAAATTCTTTTTGACATAATCATACATGTATGGAATATAATTTGCTCCATTTCAATCTCTAGTACTTTCTCTTCCCTCCCCTCCTCCCTTCCCTGCCCCCTTCCTCTACTCAGTACTGGTCTTCCTTCTATTTATATGTTGTTTTTTAAATGAGTGCTTTATAGATATACATAAAGGTAGAATTAGTCAGCTTTTTGGCTGCTGTGACTAAAAGAACTGACAAAAAAATAATATAGAAAAAGTTTATTTGGGGGCTCACAGTTTCAGAGGTCTTAGTCCATAGAAGGCCAGCTCCGTTCTTTGGGGCTCATGGTGAGATGGAACATCATGGCAGAAGAGTGTGGCAGAGGGAAGTGGCTCAAAGCATCATATCACGGAGCAGAGGTCCACACAACAGATAAAAAATATGTACATCAGAGGCATGCCCCTGGTAACCCAACCCGTTCAGCCACACCCAGCCATCCTACAGTCACCACCCAGCTATTCCCTGTCAGGGGATTAACTCAGTGATTGGATTAAGATGCTCATAACCCAATCATTTCACCCCTTAGCATTTTTGCATTGTCTCACATATTGAATTTTTTGGGGACACCTTTCATCCAAGCCATAGTAGGTATATTTACATATGTACATAGCCTAATTTGGTGATTTTCATCCTTTAGTTCTTCTCTTTTGTTGTCTCATCCATCCTCCTCAATTCCCTTCCTCTACTCCACTGATCTCCCTGTTATTTTCATGGAACTGGCCCCCCACTGTTGTCCATTCTCTTAATATTTTTCTAGTTTCCACATATGAGAGAAAACATTCCATACTTGACTTTCTGGCTGTGGCTTATTTCACTTGGTGTTATATTCTCCAGTTCTATCCATGTACCAGCAAAGGCCATAATTTTATTCTTTTTTATGACTGGCTGAGTAAAACTCCTTTGTGTATACGTACCACATTTCCTTTCCATTCATCTGTTGATCATCACTGGAGCCAGATCCATATTTATTGGTTATGAAAATAGGTATTATGATTTGGATCTAAAATGCCCCCCCAAAGTCTCATGTGTTAAAGGCTTGGTCCCTGGTACAGCAATGTTCATAGGGGGGTGGGTTTGGGAAGTTATTGGGTCATGAGGGCTCTGACCTCATTGGTGAATTAATCCTTCGATAGCTCAATGGACTATTGGGAAGTGGTGGAAACTATAGGAAGGAGGTCCTAGTTGGAGGAAGTGAGTCACTGGGGGCATGCCCTGGAAGGGTTTGCCCACCCGTACACACTTGCTCTACCTCTCTCTCTGCTTCCTGGCTGCCATGAGCTGAGTAGTTTCCTTCCACCACACCCTTCTGCCCTGATGTTCTGCTTTACTTTAAGCCTAAAGCTTTGGAACCAGGCTGAAGTCTCTGAAATCAATAGCGAAATTAAATCTTTCCTCCTTTAGGATATGTCAGGTATTTTGGTCACAGTAATGAAAAGCTAACTAACACAACAGCCTTTTTTTTTTTTTTAAAGAGAGGACAGTGAGACAGAGAGAGATAATCAATTTTTATTTATTTATTTGTTGAAGATGGACTTACACTTAAGCGGGGGTAATCATTATCAAACAATCAAGAACAAATGTATATTCACATACTAAGCCAAGGCTGATGCTATTTCATAGTTTCACCCCTTGGGTTCCCCATGGTTCCATGTTTCCCCCAGTTAAACCCCTGTGTTAAATGGACTTCTCGTGGAGGTCAGAGGTTTCCCTCTGAGTTGATCCCCCCATATTCCCTCCCTCCAGTCTCCTTGATATCCTTCCTATTCCCTCCTCCCTCCATGCCCCACTCCCTGTGTGTCCAGGCATTCTAGGCAAGGTTCCCCCTGTTCATGTAAAAATTCATACAATTTGAGGATATTATTAGCTTAGTCATCTATCGTACTGTTTCTGTTGTATTCTAGCTTCCGCAAATGAGAGAAAACATTCGGCCCTTGGATATTTCACTTAGCATAATTTTTTCATGAGAGAATTAATTTTTATTGAGTTTTTCACATGGCTTTCTTTGCCCCGACACTTAGTTGTGCGTATGGGTGCTGGGGTTTGAACCTGTGTAATTGTGCATATTGGGCTAGAGCTGTAACCGCTGAGCCACTGCTCCAGCCCCCACAACAGCCTTTTGAGATACATTGGTATTATCCTTGTTATATAATAGACTAATTTTTAAAAATAGTTTTAGTTTCATGAAAGTGTAGAAGAGTACTCATAAACTCTTCTCCCATGCAGAAACAGTTTTCCTCTCTGTCAACATTCTGCTCCTGTACAGTTAGTGAGCCTGGCACACATTATTACCCTAAGTCCATGATACATTACATTAGGGTTCACTCTTAGTGATGTACGTTCTGTGGATTTTGGTCAATGTAAAACTAGTTGCTTCTGAACATTATTAGCTTTAAAGTCTGGCTCTTAAAAGGGGGACAGAGCAAAAACTAAAGAGAGAAAAGGGGAATTGGTCCATTGAACCCCCTGAAAGTGACTTCAGTCTGAACCAGAAGTGCTTGCTTCTGTGGGGGGAGGGGTGTGACAATGGCTTCCTACCGCTGTGTCTGGACCTCCATCATCATAAGCAGTAATCAGTGATCATAGCACAGCATAGGGTTCTGTTTGTCTGCTCTGGTTCTCACTGGCTATGTGGGAACTACTAGAGGAGCACATGTATGACTGCTTGCCACTGTGCTGGGGGATAGAAAATGAATAGCTACTTCTAAGCTAAAAGCTGAAATTGACCAGAATTATCCACATTTACTGTCCAAATCTTCTTTGGAAGTTGGAAGCTATGTTAGTCAGCTTTTTATTGCTGTGACCAAAATACCTGGCAAGAACAACTTAGAAGAGGAAAAGTTTATCTTGGCTCAGGTTTCAGAGGTCTCAGTCCATGGTTGGCCAACTTCATCGCTATGGGCCTGAGGTGAGGCAGAACATCATGGTGGAAGGTGTGGCAAAGGAAAACTGCTCAGCTCATTTGGTAGCCAAGAAGGAGTGGGGGAAGGAACTGGGAGAAGTTAATCCCTTCCAGGGTATGCCCCCAGTGACCAACTTCCTCTAACTAGATCCCACCTCCCAGTAGTCCATTCAGCTGTCAATGGATTAATCCACTGATGAAATCAGAACCTTCATGATCCAGTCATTGCCTATAAGCCCCACTTCTAAATTTTGCTACGTTGTGCCTGTGCTTCTAACACATGACCTTTTGAGAGAACATTCAGATCCAAACCTTTACAGAAGTTGGCAGTAGACTCCAGAGTTCCAAAATAATTGCATCAGATACATTCTGCCAGTGCCATCATTGTCTATATTGGGACACAGATTCTACTGTGCTTTCTACCCTTCTTCCTTCCCCAAATCCTCTCCTTCTGTAGTCTTCTCAGTATGTTCTATATCTTTTGCTTCCCCCAAATGCTGATTTCCTCTTAACTACAAAAATGATCTTTCAAAAATACAAATTGATTTTTACCCTCTCATGTAACACCTTTCACTTGTATTCTGTTCTTTTCAGTATATACTATTATACCTAAGGTATCTGTTATGGTTTAGATATGAGCTGTTCCTCTAAAAGTTCATGTGTGAGATAATGCAAGAAAGTTTAGAGGTAAAATGAGTGGGTTATGAGAGCCTTAACCTAATCTGTGCGTTAGCTCACTTATATGGATTACTGGGTGTTAACTGTAGGCAGATAGGCTGTGGCTTGAGGAAGGTTATGGGGGGCATTCCTTTGGGGTTTGTCTGTTCCTAGCGAACAGAGCTTTCTCTACTTGCTGGTGGTTATGTCCTGAGCTGCTTTCCTGCACAGCACACTAATTGCCATGATGTTCTGCTTCAGTTTGTGCTTTGAGCAGTGGAGCTGGCCATCTATGGACTGAGACCTCTGAAACCATGAATCTTAAATAAACTTTTCCTCCTCTGTATTGTTTTTATTGGGTCTTTTTATCACAGTGGCAAAAAAAGCTGACTAAAACAGTAGCCTTCCTGATCTTCATAGTTTGTCCCTTGACTTCCTCTCTGCTTTTATTGCTGCATGCCCTGCTTCCCTTAGTCAGTTAACTCTCAGTTGTCTTTTTGATCTTTAATTATCTATACTCTTCAGTTTAGTCCATCTGGATATGCAGATCATTTCCCCTTACTCATAGGCCCTTTCTTCATTCTTTCTTAGAGCACTGCATATCTACTTTTCATATGATTCTGCACTATATTTATCTGCTTATTTTTTTTAAGTCAGAACAGCATATCTGTGTCTCCTGTGGAATGGTTTTGAGACATCAGAAGAATGTTAATTGATGTATCATTTAACAGAACATATTTAGATGTGTGTTTTGGTTATTATTTAGCTTTTAAATTTTCTTTTCTTTCTTTTTTTTTTTTTTAAAGAGAGAGGGGGCCAATGAGAGAATCAATTTTATTTATTTCCATGTGGCTTTCGTTGCTCTGAGACTTCATTGTGTACGTGGTGCTGGGGTTTGAACCTGCATGCTAGTGCATGCCAGGCAAGCACCATAACCGCTGAGCCACCTCTCCAGCCCTGATCTGTTTGATTCTTAACTATCATTCATCTAATTTCTTATCTGAACAAAAAACAAATATATTTTTTTGTTAACTATTGCCTCTAGGTATGTGTTACACATACAAGTATGTTCCTTTTCAACTTTTTTTCATGTTTAAAATTTCTTTTTAGAGAAGGGGGCAAAAATCCTGCATACTATTAAAGTACTTAAAAACATTTTAAAACTATGGTAGCTATTAAATCCAGTTTGGCTTTTTACTTAGTAACAGTAAATCTGTGCATATCCATGTGTAATTGAAGATTAGGACTTTCTAATTGCATTCTGAAGTTTCCTTTCTCACCGTTTAAAGTCAAAATAAAAATTATAAAATTAGCTTTCTCAAGTGTTAAATTCAAAAATTCCAAAATAAGATTCAAAAAGCTGTTCCTTTTTTTTTTAAGATTAGCTTTGAATTTACAGAAGAATTATGAAGATAATATAGGGTTCCCATATGTCCCTCACCCATTTTCCCTTATTACTATATTAACATGATTATAGTAGATTTCTCACAATCAAGGCATCAACATTGGTACATGAATACTTTTTTTTTTAACTTGGATTTCACTAGTTTCCCCCTCCCTCCATCCCTGCTATTATACCACAATGCATTTAGTTTTTTATCTCCTTAGCCTCTACTGGTCTGTGAGAATCTCACACTTGTTTTTGATGATCTCAATAGTTTCAAGAAGTATTGGTTAGTATTTTGGATAGTGTTCCTCAACTTCCATTTGTCCTAGATTTTTCTCATGATTACATTGGATTATGGGTTCCAAGGAGGAACATTATAGAGATGAAGAATCATTCTCAACATCATTGAGGGTATGTGCTGTCAGTATGATTTATTACTGATGATGTTAACCTTGATTACTTGACCAAAGTAGTATTTGACAGGTTTCTAAGTTAACTTTTTTTCCTCCTCATTATGTTCTACTCTTTGGAATCAAGTCACTCAGTGAAGCCCATCTTCAGGGGGTGCAGATTTAAACTCTACTTCTTTGAGTGGCAAATAGCTGTACAGTTATATGGAATTCTTTAAATTTTTTTTTAGTTGTGGATGGACACAATACCTTTATGTTATTTTTATGTGGTGCTAAGGTTTGAACACATGCTAGGCAAGTACTTTACCACTGAGCTCCAAGCCCAGCCTCAATTATTTGGAATTGTGTATGGAACATTTGTCTCTTCCCCCCTTTTATTTATTCAGTGATTTATTTATATCAGAATGTACCTCATGGATATTTATTTCATTCTTTAGATTAGTTACAATCCTGTACTTCATTTTATGGTCTTCATTCTTGGTCTGCTTCCTTCATTCTTGGTCTTCTGGATTAATTCCTGGGTCCCTTTGACATGCTCCCCATTTTTTTGGGTAGGGGGTTCATCACTTCCTTTATTTCTGGTATATTCCCTGCCCTAACCCTAGAATCAAATTTTTCTCTAAGGAACCTTACTTTTTATTAGAGAATGGTGTTTGAAATCAAATCTGGGCCCTGGATATGCTAGTGGCTACTGGGACATCATTGTTTCTAAACATTTTTTTTAGTGGACAGAGCTGGAAAATATATCTGTTTGTGCTAAACTGCCTGTATACACTCATCTGTAACTATTTTTTGTATATATTGAATTAAATGTCTCCAACTCTAATTTACTTACATGATTCATTCCAGTTTCCCTCTCTTATCATAATCTATTCTCCAACACTGAGCAACATGACTCCTACTATCTGTCATCTATTCATTTAATTTTTTATTCCCAGGATATATATATATCAGATTAAAGAATTGTTAATCCATACCCAGTGAGGAATAACTTTACCGACTAGGGTACAGTATTTATATATAGTTCTTTTTCTCTTTAGTCTTATGATTTGTAGTCAAAATATTACTTTCCAAGGTAACTTCAGTCATTTTGTAAAAATATTGTTTTACAGAGTTACAGAATTTCCCTCTTCATCCCTATACCCATCTGTGAGGTTATGTCATGTATTTGTAATATGCTTAGGTTTATTTCTCACTCTCTACATATTATCAGGTTCCTCCCACTTCCTGGTTAATTTTTAAAAATCTGCATCTACTAAGGATAGTGCAAGGGCTGGAGCAGTGGTTCAGTGGTTGCAGCGCTTGCCTGGCACGCACGAGGATGTGGGTTCAAACCCCAGCACCACATACACAACAGAGTGTCGGAGCAATGAAAGCCACATGAAAAACTAAATAAAATTTATTCTCTCTCTCTTCCCCTCTCCCTCTCTGTCCCTCTCTTCCTCCCTCTCTCCCTCACTGTCCCTCTCTCTCTTAAAAACAAAAAGTGAAGTTGTGTGGGGTTTGACAAATACATAATCATGTATCCTCAACTGCAGGACCATATAGTTTAGTTCACCACCCTTAAAGTCAACTATATGTCTAGTCAAACACTTTCCGATCCCCAAACCCCTTGCAATCATGGATCTGTTTTCAGTTCTTAGTAGTTGATCTTTTCAAGAACATCATGTAGATGGAATAATACAATGTGAACCCTTTTCATTTTGGTTTCTTTCACTTACATTAATTCAAGTTGTGGGAATTAATAGTTTGTTTCATTTTACTGTGGCAAAGTATTTCACTGTGGTGCTCTGAGTTTGTATGTCCATTCACCTATTGAAGGAAATCTTGTTTGCTTCAAAGTTTATGAATGAAGTGGCTATGAACAGTTGTGCTCTGGATTTTGTATGAATATAACTCTTCAAATCATTTGGCTAATACTTGGAATATAATTGCTGAGTCAAATGGAAAGCCTGTATTTTTAAGAAATTTCAAAATTGTTTTCCCAGTGTTGCTGTACTACTTTGCATTTGCAATAGCCAATGAAAGGTGCCCTGTTCTGTCTCTTTTAGCATTTGGAACTGTCAGTTCTTTGGACATTAGCTGTTTTAATAAGCGTATGTATAGTGGTAGCTCACTCTTTTAATCTGCATCTCCATAATGATAGTAATGTTGTGCTTATTTGCCATCTATATATATATATTCTTTTTTTTTTTTTAAAGAGAGAGAAAGAGAGAATCAGTTTTATTTAGTTTTTTGTGTGGCTTTTGTTGCTGCAAGACTTGGTTGTGTTCATGGTGCTAAGGTTTGAACTCAGGTCCTCACACATGCCAGGCAAGTGCTGTAACTGCTGAGCCACTACTCCAGCCCCATCCTTATATATTCTTCAGTGAGGTATCTATTCAGATCTTTTGCCTTTTTTTTTTAAGAGAGAGGGACAGTGAGAGACAGAGAGAATCAATTTTTATTTAGTTTTTCACATGACGTTCATTGCTCTAACACTTAGTTCTGTACAAGGGTGCTGGGGCTTGAAGCAGTGTACTTGCGCATGCCCGGCAAGTGCCGTAATCGCCGAGCCACTGCTCCAGCCTCCCCCCTTTTTTAGAGAAAGAGAGAATCAATTTTTATTTAGTTTTTCATGTAGCTTTTGTTGCTCTGATGCTTCAATGCTTAGTTGTGTACTTGGTGCTGGGGTTTGAACTCATCTACTTGCGCATGCCAGACAAGTGTGGTAACCACTGAGCTACTGCTCCAGCCCCTCTTTTGTCATTTTAAAAATGGGTTGATTTATTCTTACACTGTTGAGTTTTAAAAGTTCTTTACATATTTCAGATATAAATTCCTTACTAGATATGTGATTTGCAAATACTTTTTCCTAGTTTACAGCTTGTCTTTTTGTTTTCTTTACAGTGCCTTTCCCAAGAAAATAGTTTAATTTTGATAAGGTCTCATTTTGTTATTTTTTCTTTCATGTATCTTGGTTTTGGTGTTGTATATTAGAAATCCATCAAAAGACTTGGAAATTTTTTCTTGTAGATATAGTTTTATAGTTTATGTTCAGATCTGTGAACCATTTGGAGTTAATTTTTGTGTAACTTGTGAGCTATGTGCTGAAATTGATTTTTTTTTGCAGGGTGGGATATACATGATCATCCAGTTTTAGCACCCATTTGGTAATAAAGACTATCCTTTCTCCATCAAATTGCCTTTGTCACTTTTTGTGGTCTATCTCTTGGATCTGTGTTCTACATTATTCTTTTGCCAGTACCACAGTTGACTATTGTAGCTTTTAATTATGCCTTGAAATCAGGTAATGAGAGTCCTCTGACTTTATCCTCCTTTTTTTAGAATTGTTTCAGGTATCCTACTGTTTTTACCTTTCCAGATATATTTTAAAATCAATCTTTTAAAAGAGTAGGTAGCATGAGTAAGACCTTGGGTTTAATCCCCAGCAGCAAAAATCAATCAATCAGTTTACCAAAAGTGGCTTTCTGGAATCTTGATTGGGATTGCATTGAATGTATAGAACAAATTGGGAACAACTGACAGCAATATGAAGTATTTCAGCCCATTAACATTATATCTCTCTGTTCATTTAGATCTTTTGACTTCTTCAACAGAAGTTTGGAGTTTTCCACATACAGATCCAGCATGTATTTGTCCAATTATACCTGAAGTAATTTTCCCCATGCTATCATAATTTTTTAAAATTATCATAAGCTTTTTTCAAAAATCCCAATTTCACATTGCAAGTGTGCAGGAGAACTTTTAATTTTGGTATTTTGACCTTGTATCTTGCAATCTTGCTAAACTCATTTTTAGTTCCTAGAGTTTTTTAAGATAAGAAATCATGTTTTGTGAAAAAAAATATAGCCTTTTTTTCATTCCTTTTTAATCTGTGTGTCTTTCATTTCTTTTTCTTGCCTTATCATTCTAGGTCGAACAGATTTCCATTAAAATGTCAAAAAGGATTGGTAAGGGAGGACACCTTTGCCTTATTCCCAACCACACTGAAAGTATGTTAGCTAGAGGTCTTTGGTAGGTTTTCTATTTATATTAAGGAAGTTTTCTTCAACTTGAAATTTCACACATTTCTATTCTGTGTTTGGTCTTTAAATCAAATAAGATGAGTCATTTAAAATATCAATAGATTTTATTTTTTACATAGTTAAATAAAATTAATCTTTATTTTTTATAAAAACAAAAAGACTATAATAGGTATTGTGTAATTCATATAACATATAATGTGATTAATACTTCATTTCATTGTGAAATTAATAGAAAAGTAAAGGCAATTTATGTCATTTAAAATAATGTACTGCTTTATTTTCTCTATGAATTATACAAAACAATGAAAGATACTTCATAACTTTGCTTAAGGAGGGTGGGAGTAAAGTTCTTAATCTATTACTGTAAAAGTGACTTAATAATATAGTAAAGAAAATTTTTTGATCATTCCATCAGTTTGAAAAGTATTGAGCTTATGCTGTAGACCTAATTTTTAAAAGTTCCTTTGCATAACATTGGGAATTTCATGACAAAAAAATTACAGTATGTAAAAAATATGGTTCCTAATATTCCTAAATATAGCATATAAAGAATATGGTTTTATAACATTTTAAAGAGCCATTTGATGGCAAACTTTTAGTAAAATTTAAATATTATTTTTAGTATATGGGGGGGTGGGGAGAATGGATACAAAATAACCTGTACCAGAGCCTTGGAGGATATTCCTGCTTAGTTTGCTGTGGTGAATGGGCCAAAGGTTAAACCATCAGTCCCTTTCCCAGTGTGTACTCAACAGTGGAATTCTTTGTATTTCTTCACTTGTTAGAGCAATACAGCAAGTGTTATTGAGAGGTAAAACAAAGCAGGCTCACATCAGATACTGACGGCGTTTTAAAAAGTTAGAATGGGATGACATTGGATGTTCCAAAGGGTATATTGATAGTACTACATCTTTATGGAAGTCACTGCTCCAGAATGAACTATAGTGCAAGTCACATCAACATTATGCATCAGTGATACGCCTGTCAATATAAATAAATGTATGTCTAGAGAACCAATTTTGGATAGTAATGCCATAGGCCAGGAGAGTGATTTTTAAATGAAAATAAAATATTTTTTAAAAATTGCAAGCCATAGTTTATTTTCCTTAGCAAATTAATTAGGGTAGATACTTTTCTATATAAGAAACCTTTCATTCATCAGATGTAATTTTAAGCATGATATAAGAGAGAAACTAGTTAATTTAGTGTAGAATGCTGTCAGAGACATAAAATGTTGATTAGGACCTTTCCTATAGCAGCCACAGAGTATTTCTTAGCTTTTATGCAGATTAGGTCTTGAACAGCTGCACAGAGTACACAGAAGTCATGATTCCTGCCTCTGTGAACTAACTTGAATAAAGTCTTTCATCTAGAGATCTCACTATTTGTCTATTTTATGAATCCCTCACCTCATCTTTGAAGGGCTCATTCAATTTAATACAGTTAAGCTTTGTGGTTTAGAGTTCTAGAAATTGCTGTTATAATTTATAATGCACAAAATTTTTTAGTTAAAGTAATTTCATGCTTTTTTGAGAATTGATAAAACCCATTTCAAAATGTCATTTGGTAAAACTTTTGGTAACTTAGGATCCTAGCTCAAGCTTAACTAGGCATTATCTTTATGATCTTAAGTAATTTTGTATCATATTAAGAGCCCTGTTTCTCTGTGGTTATAACAAGGCCTAACAAAGGTGAGAGAAATGAATGTGTGAAAGGACTTGTGAATTAGTTGATTTGTTCTGTATAACTTGTAGAGTGCTGTCACACTGCAGTATATGAGAAGAGGCCCATGTCATATCCATGTTCTTTGCGAAGTGTTCTGCAGACACTTTAATTTTTTAGTTGTTTAGTAGCAAGTAAGTGGAAAATGTCACTTAGGTGTGATTTGTAAAGAAAATGTCACATGATATTTTTCTTATTTGGGTAATTTACCACATTGTACCACTTATTTGGTAATAACCTAAGTAGCATTTTATTTTGTACACTTCTTATTCATCTCTAATAGATAATGAGTTCTTTGAATTCAGGGAGCTTGACTAATTTCAATTTTCACAGAAATGAATGTGTAGTACCTTCTAGGCATGAAATAAATTGATTTTTTTCATTGCTTTTGAATATCTATACACATGTTCCTTTTTAGCAGTGAAGATGGTCAAATTTGACTATAATTTTACTGAATTTACTTATTGTATTAAAGCCACCTGTCATAATCTCAGAAATCTAAGATAGCTTGTTTTTTCCTTTAAGTATATGAAAATTTGAAACCAGAGAAGTCTTTTGTTTTCTTTTGCTGGTACTGGGTATTGAACCCAGGGATGCCCAAGCACTGAGCTATATCCTCAGCCCTTTTTATTTTTTATTTTGAGACAGAATCTTCATAAGTTGCCGAGGCTTGTCTCAAACTTGCAGTCCTCCAGCCTCAGCCTCCTGAGTCACTAGGATTACAGACTTCTGCCACTGTGCCCAGAAGGAACTGGAGAAGTTTTGATCTAAGCATTTCTAACTCAGAAGGGCAAAATTGCAAAAGGAAATTAATACACATTAGAAATAGTAATGTAGAAAGTATATATTTATGCAATCAATGGATGTTATTGGTAATTAAATGCTACTCTGTGCTTTAACCTGGGGATATAGTGATTTAAATAAAACAGGCAAAATCCTTACCTGATAGAGCTTATAGGCAACTAGACAGTTTATAGTTAAATCAGATAGTAGCCATGTATAGAAATTATGAATGAGTAGTGTTATGTGAGAGAAAATAACTGGATAGAGGATTAGCAGCTTTATGTGTAGTGATTAGAAAAGGCCTTTCAGAGAAAGACACAAAGACCTGAAGTATGAAAGTGTGTCTACATTATGTGCTTTAAATTTGGTTTCTCTCTGAAAGGAGTCAGGATTACAGGGAGAACCCAAAGGAACAGTAGAGGAAAACAAAGAAGCAATTGAAGACTTAGGGTTGTGAAATGAAAGCCAACTTGAAAGGGCTCCTACAAATCACAGACATGACAATGCAGAGATCAAAATAAAAGTGACTGCAATTTATTGGAATACACCATTATTTTAAAATACATGAGTTTGTAATGTTACTTTTAAAATTCATTGCTCATCTATGGAACAAAACTGAACAAATATTTATCTCATCTTTTCTCTTAAGAACTGTACCTCAGAGCATGACTGAGTGGTGGAGCACTTGCCTGGCATAAGCGAGGATCAGGGTTCACCCACTAACCACCACATACACAACCGAGTGTTGGAAAAACAAAAATCAGATGAAAAGACAAAAATAAATACATAAATAAAAATTCTTTCTCTGAAATAAAAGAACTACACCTCAGGGCAATCAAATAGTTCAGGGATGGATATTCTTTATAGATTTATAGCTATTGCAGAAAGAACAATAAATTATTATGCTTAAATGAAATTAAATACCTGTGCTTTGAAACTTCACATTTTCATATATATTCTTTTGAGTGTTTTGTGTTAACTCATAAACATATTTAGCAAAGTGGCAGGATACAAGATCAACACACACAAATCAATAGCTTTCCTATACACTAATAATAATAGGACTGATGAAGAAGTCAGGAAATCAGTCCCATTCAAAATATCTTCGAAAAAAAAAATTTGGGAATTAACCTTACAAGGGAAATCAAAGATCTCTTCAGTGCAAATTATCGGTCATTGAAGAATGAAATCCAAGATGACCTAAGAAGATGGAAAGATGTCCCATGCTCTTGGTTAGGCAGAATTAATATAATAAAAATGGCCATTCTACCGAAAGCTTTATATAGATTTAATGCTATCCCCATAAAGATACCTATAGAAAAAGAAATTCTCAAATTCATTTGGAACAATAAGAAACCTAGAATTGCCAAAACACTACTAAGCAAGAAAGATGAAACAGGAGGTTTTGCCATCCCAGATTTAAAACTATACTATAGAGCTATAGTAACAAAGACAGCATGGTACTGGTATCAAGATAGGAAAGAAGACTAATGGAATAGAATAGAAGACCCTGAAACAAACCATCAAATCTTTAAACATCTGATTTTTGACAAAGGGGAACAAAATATTACATGGAGGAGAAACAGCCTCTTCAACAAATGGTGTTGGACAAACTGGACAGCCACTTGCAGAAAGTTGAAATTAGACCCATATCTTTCTTGCATGAGAATCAAATGAAAATGGATCAAGGAGCTGGCAATTAAACCAGCTACACTGCAAATGATGGAAGATAAATTAGGTCCAACACTTCAGCATTTGGGAGTAGGCAAAGACTTTCTCAACGTGTCTCCTAAAGTGAAGGAAATAAAGTCAAAAATCAGTGAATGGGATGCCATAAAGCTAAAATCTTTTGTACTGCCAAGGAAACAATCAAAAGAGTCAAGAGGTTTCCAACAGAAATGGAGAGAATCATGGGCTGTGATTCCTCTGACAGGGGCCTCATATCCAGAATCTACAAAATCCTCAAAATCTCAACTACAAAAAAACACAACCCAATCAATAAATGGGCCAAAGAGCTAAATAGAAACTTCTCAACAGAGGACATTGATCAAGCTAATGAATACATGAGAAAGTGCACTAAATCACTAGTAATCAGAATGAAATTCTGAATGAAATGAAAATGAAAACTACATTAAGATATCACCTCACACCAGTTAGATTGGCAAAAATGAAGAAAATAAACAATAATGCTGGAGGGGTTGTGGAGAGATTGGCACACTAGTACACTGTTGGAACTGCAGACTGGTACAGCCCCTCTGGAAAGCAGTGTGGAGAATCCTCAAAAAACTAGGTACCATCCTGCTATTCCACTCCTGGGTATTTTTCCAGAGGATTTAGAATCAGCACATTATAGTGACACAGCAATATCTATGTTCATAGCAGCTCAATTTACTATTGCTAGATTATGGAAACAGCCCAGATGTCCCTCACTGGATGAATGGATCCAAAATCTGTGGTACATATACACCATGGGGTTTTACACAGCAGTTAGAAACAATGATATTGCAGCCTTTGAAGATAAATGGATGGCTATGGAAGAAATTATGCTGAGTGAAATCAGCTTAATCCAGAGAACCAAGGGTCGAATGTCTCTACTCATCTGTGGAGGCTGGAACTAGACCCTGGCCATTGAGAAAGGTGGTCTATTATCATGTGTTAAATCCAGATGAGGTGTAATGTTACACAACCTAATACTTTTTTAGAGATATTGTGGGAAGGGGAAGGGAGGGATAAGGGTGGGTAATTGGTGGGGGCACTCCTAGGGGTAAATCTAATATCCCGAATCTATACACATTTTATATTATTTTGTTAAAAACTTGTGTGGTTGTTCAATAATAAATTTCTCAATTAAAAAAAAGGTAGTGAGATAGGAGTTCAGCAAGTAGGAATGGGAGTGGTGGGAAGATATTTCATGTGATAGTAGTATTAGGAGCAAGGTTCAGAAGTGATAAAAATACTGTATGTATTTCAGGGAAAACTTAAGTAATTGGGTTACTCAAAGTATGAGATATGTTAAATGGAAGTGTTATAGACTATAGTTGTATGTAAGTTCTTAGAATACAGAGTACTTAAACAGTGAAACCAAACTATTGCCAAGTTCAGGAGTAGTAACTTGAGATTCTAAGGTGCTTCAGTTCCTACTACCCTTTGGAATGAAATGATGGGATTTTTTTTTTTTTAAGAGAGAGGGATAGTGAGAGGGAGAGAGAGATAATCAATTTTATTTTAGTTTTTCTTTTTAATTTGTTCAACATAGTCTTACACTTAGGAGGGAATCATTGCCACAGAATCGTGAACACATACATAACAACAGCAATCTGAGGCTGATGCCAGTCCATGGTCTCCATCCTTTGGGTTCCCCTGAATCCTGTATTTCCCCCTACATTACCTGCCATGTTAGTTGGGCATTTTATTTTGGTTTTTCATTGCACAGACACTTCATTGTATACATGGTGCTGAGGTTTGAACCTGCATCCCTGCGCATGCAAGGCAAGCCCTGAAACCGTTGAGCCACCATTCCAACCCTTTAAATGGTGGTATTTCAACAAAGGCATTCAATAATGAATTTAATTAATCAAAATTGATTTGACAGCAGATCTTATTAGAAGGGTACGTTGTGTAGAGTAAAACATTGATGTTTTTCTTGAGCAATCTTTGCTTAAAGTATATGGTCTGTTAATTACTGATTGTTCTTCATTTCACCATCATATCCTTTTTTTCCTTTTTCTTTTTTTTATCATGACTGCTGATCTTTTTTAAATTTATTATTTATTAGATGATATATAGTTACAATCGAGGGGAAAACATTATCAAATATCCCAGAACAAATGAATATATACTTAGTTATCTAGGGCTAATGCCATGTCTTGGGTGCCCAGCTTGGGTTCCCCATGTTGCTGTTTCCCCCAGAAGAACCACTGAGTTAAATGGATATCTCGTGGAGGCCAGACATCACCTTCTAAGATGATTCCCCTATATTCGGTTACTGTAGTCTCCTAGGTGATTTTCCTAAGCCCTCCCCCCACTCTGTCCCCCAGCTTACGCCTCCAAGTATCCTACCTTTAGTTCCCTGTGTAGTCTAGATATTAGCCCTCTGTCCGAGGTGTAGCAGGCAAAGGTTTTCTCCCATTCTGTAGGTTCTCTCTTAATGCTCTTGACTAGATCTTTAGCTGTGCAGAAAATTTTTAGTTTAATTGCATCCCATTCATTTATTCTTGATTTTACAGCTTGAGCCATGGGAGTTTTGTTAAGGAAGTCACTGCCGACCCCTATGTCCTGTAGTGTTGATCCTACTTCTTTTTCAAGTAAATTTAAAGTTGCTGGCTTAATATCCAGATCTTTGAACCATTTTGATTTAATTTTTGTGCAGGGCGAAAGGTAAGGATCCAGCTTCAGTTGTCTACACATGGCTGTCCAGTTTGTCCAACACCATTTGTTGAATAGGCTATCTTTCTTCCATACTGTGTTTTTGCCCCCTTTATCAAATATCAGAAATATCAGATGGTTAAAGATATGGGGGTTTGTCTCAGAATCCTTTATTCTATTCCATTGGTCTTCAGTTCTCTCTTTTTTTTTTTTTTTTGAGAGAAGGACAGTGAGAGAGGGAGAGAGAGAGAATCATTTTTAATTGAGTTTTTCACATGGCTTTCATTGCTCTGATACTTAGTTGTGTATGTGGGTACTGGGGTTTGAACCTGTGTAGTTGTGCATGCCAGGCAAGCACTGTAACCGCCCCAAGCCACCACTCCAGCCCCTTCAGTTCTGTTTTGATACAAATCCCATGCTGTTTTTGTTACCATGGCCCCATAGTATAATTTCAAGTCAGGCATTGAGATACCCC
>PVKS010036976.1:0-18959 GCA_004027875.1 Aplodontia rufa
CACCATATGACCCTGCTATTCCACTCCTGGGTATCTTTCCAGGGGACTTAGAATCAGCACATTATAGTGACAGCACAATATCTATGTTCATAGCAGCACAATTTACTATTGCTAGGCTGTGGAAACAACCCAGATGTCCCTCAGTGGAAGAATAAATCAAGCTCTTTCTTAATATTTCCTATATCCATAACAAACTTCTTGAAATTAATATGCATTAGCTAAACCTCTGATCTCCCAACCGATTCTCTTATGCACTGCCTTCTTAATAAATGGCATCACTATTTAGTCACATGCCCAAGCCCCAAATCTTGAGGTCTTCCTTGATTCCAGTATTTCCTTTACCTACGGCCTATTTTGTTCCCCAGATCCTTTCCATCAGCACGTTGTTGCAACTCCATCACTAAAATACATCTTGACCCAGCTCTTACCTCCCACTGCTGCCCTCCTTCTCCTAGAAGCTGAAGTCTCCTGTGTGGACCCTGAAGTAGCTATAAACTCATGTCTCTACTTCCACTCTGATCCTACTGCATCCATTCTCCTCTTGGTTACCAGAATGGCCTTTCTAAAAAGGTTCATTAGATTTTCTTCACTTCAGAACCTTATTTCCTGTTCTTACTCTAGTGCTGTTGGAAGCAAAGAACTTACACAAAGACCAATCTAAATATTCTCAGGAATAAAATTTGGATCACAGCTGTGGGCATTTGTCCACCAATTTTACAATCTCTTCTCTGAAGCAGTACTTGGAATGTAAAAGATTTCTTCGTCCCCACAATTAATTTTGTGACCTGAGCACTTACATTGGCACTGAATAAAATACTCTAATGTCTTCTCATTACCCTTAACATAATATTCATGTGGATTTAGCATACCCTAGAACCTGTATGATCAAGTACCTGGCTACACTTTGACTTCTTCCAAATCTTGCTCAGCAACACACACTACCTTTTCTGTTTCTCAAACATTCCATGCCTGGCACTGCCTCAGGACAGAACTGACTGTCCTCTGCTAGTAGAGCTTCTCCCCCATATCTATGCAGGACTGGCTTTGGTCATTTACATCATTACCATTATCTCAACTTCCACTCATTCTCCATCCTAACTTATCCCTTTATTCCTCCTAGCTTATTTTTTTAATAACTCTCATGAGTTTCTGCAATAATTATATATACTTCTTATTTCTAATTATCATCCATCCCCCACTAGAATCTCAAACCTATATCTTATTTAAATGTTATATATGCCCAAGCTTCAAAAGAGAGATTGGCTGTAGTTAAGGATTGTGTTGAAAAAAAAAATAAAACTGAAAAAATGAACTGTGTAATTCCAACAATTCAGGTTAAACTTGAGATTTACTTATTTCACAAACCGATTCTTCCCCTGGCAAGTTAAGCTTCTGGCCATCTGGGTCTCAGTATTTATCACTCTAAGGTCCTTAAAATGATAGTAAATGTGTTCTAGCAGAAGAAATCCAATGCACTGGAGCACTGGAATTTGTTTAAAGAGGAGTAGAAGCTGAGGCTGGAGATTTGGAATGTATGCATCAGATTAAAAACAATAGATTTTGTTCTTGGGGCAGTGTTAGGGTAATAAATGGGCAAAGTGTTTCAACTGGAACATTTTATTGATTACTACATTTTGGTCCTTATTACCGTTTAAATTGTCATTATTATTTAGCACCCTTCAAGAAGAATAAGTTCTTGGACTTAGTGTGGGGAATGTTATGAGAAACATTTCTAATTGTAACAAAGAAGGGGAAAGAATGATATATTGCACTTTACTTATGCATAAGTGATGTTGGAGTTGACTTTGTCATTTTTTGAAAACTTAAACTAACATATTTGAGGGTTGGATATGTTGTTAAGAGAAATGGATTGAAGAAATATGGGCAAGTCAAGTAAGTGGGGAGGAAAGGAAGGAGATACGTTTCTAACTTGTCCTTAGGACCCTTAATGAATTACAAATGTCTACTATCAATTACCAAAGTAAAAATCTTGGTCTCTTATTCATTTGGAGAGACTAGATAAAAGTCTTCAGAATTTTTTCTGAAGGACTGAATAACTGTCCACAACTAAAAAGATATTTCAAAGAAGAGTAAGATACAACTTACATGTGAAGCAGAGACGGGGGAATTTCATTTTAACAAAACAAAGGAGAGCAAGAACAGGTGAGCCTGAACAGGAGCCTGAGGGTGATCACATATTATGTTAAGAGCTGATGAGTCAGCACCACTCTGACAGGTAAATAAGAAAGCGCGCATTAGATGCCAAGGTACAAGACAAGTTGAGACACCCCTAGCAGAAATGAGGATGGGACTATAGTTATTAATAACATATCTTATATTTAGAAAATTACTAAGTGGATTTTAAATGTTCAAAAATGAATAAGCACATGAGGTGATAAATATGCTAATTAACTTGATTTAACTATCCCACAATGCATATATATGAACCAAAACACTATATTGGACACTATAAAAATATATTTTTGTCAATTCAATTAATTATTTAGAATTTTGAAATACAATCTTGAAATCTTACCTGAAGAAAATCCTAATTTATAGGCAAGGGTAGAATCTCTCTTGCAGATATAGTCAATAAGTTTTTGGCTGGCACAGGACCCTTTAGGAATCACTGAGTCTATCAAGTCACGGGCCTTGTCTTTAGTTGTAACATTTTTCTTTTTCACTCTTTCAGCTTCTTCTTGGTTCAGTACTTCTTCACTTAATAACTCATCCAGCAAGTTATGAAGTGTATCCTCAGACACTGAGTTAATAAATATTTTTCTTTCCTCCTTTAGTCTTTTGTCTGTTGGAAGCACAACAATATTGAAACTGACAGCGACCTCAATAGCTGGGCCTCTTTTTTCTCCGTTTCTTCTTTGTGGTTCAAATACCCTAAGAGATGATCTACTTACTGTGTCTAGGATCCCTGTTATTCCTTCTCAACCCATGGCCAGCCACCCCGTGAATTCACCCAGCTCATTCAAAACAAGGCTCTTCTTACTGAATGGTTCTCCTGGTTCTGCCTTGGTGAGCTTTCAGGAAAGGCCTAAGAAGCTCCAAATGAGCTGTTTCTTTAACAGATATAATAATTATATCCATGAAGTCAGATAATGGTCAGATTTACTTCATTTTCACTTTTCTTATTAAGGACATTCCTCCTTGGTGACTTCCAATGTTCAATTTCCAAACATGACTGAATTTCAGTGAGGTTTGAAATTTGAGCATTCAGGGAAGATCCAAAACTCATTTCCCCAGAAGACCTTCAATAAGAGCCTGAGAGAACATAGCTCAGGGAAAGAAGTTTCCTTCTCTTCTTTTGTAGCTAAATATTGCTCTTACAAACTCTATAGCATCTAGTAAATTAAAGCTTCAGTGAGTCAATATCATCCCCTCAAATATCTTTCCTAATGCCCCAACCTGATAAAAAGAAACCTTACCGGCCATGGCTTCTGTGGTGTTCTTCTTCTGAGGCAGGGAAGAAACAAAGAAAAAAAAAAAAACAAAATTCTGAAAGCAAACAGGATATTCCTGTTGGACAGGGTTTAAGTTACAATTTAGGATTGCGTTACACAGCTGGATGGTGTAGGTGTGTGGTGGGGGGAGGCAGAGCAGAAAGTCCTTTTCACAAAAGAATTAGGTAGCAAAATTGAGCATTGACCTGGGAAATTGCTAAGCTGAAAATCAGATCAATTGCATCTACTACAAGCCCGAACCCCATGGGCCCCTCATTTCAGCCTTGCACACCTGGTCATCAGGGAGACTCCCAGCAGTACCTGCTTAAAGGCTGTCTGCTCCAGCTACCCCAGAATTAAAACCCATCTCCTAGACACTCTTTTCCACAATAGAAAAAAATCAAATTTAAGTGACTTTTCCAGCAATAGTTAGCAGCCTATGGGATCATATGGCAGCCCATAGAATAATTTCTCCTCCTCCTCTCTGCCATGAGCATGCATATTCTAACGTCTAAGAAGAACTCTGTGGTATAATTTGACCCAATGAGCAACTTTAATAAAAGATAACATAAAATTTTAAAAATATAATGCTTTCTTTTGTCTTTAACCTATGTTTTAGCCAAAAATATAAAATAAAAATAATTCTGATAAAGACTACAGGTTGAATCCTAAGACAAGCCTGGTACCTGGAACCCCGGATGACCGGGGATGCCTACTGCCCTTTCCTCTGCAGACAGAATCATTCCATGGCTCCAAAGGCCACTTATAACATAGGATTAAGACCAAGAATATTCTTTCTGTTATTAGCTACTTGCTTCTCTGCAATTGTTGCCATGTATATGTATGCCAAATTTCTAAGTCAGTGAACTACAGGCTGATTGACTGTATACACATATCACTAGTCTAGAAATTACAGGATTCCTGTATCTAGTACTGGTTTCACCACATTCAAGATCCATGATCATAGACAAATAGAATCCTTTCCAAGTCTCATTTTTCTCCCTTCAAATAGGGTGAATCATGTGTGTCACCAATTGAAGGGATTTTTGTGAAGAACTCATGAGATATTTTATAGCTTAAAGGATTTAGTAACAAAATACAGGACACAAAGTCCCAAATATTGCCTGGGACTTTTCATCTAAATATTGGGGATATATTAATGCTAAAATTTATTTATTGTTTAACTGAAATTTAAGTGTAATTGGTATCCTGTATTTTATGTGGGAACACTATGTCAGCTGGGCCAGTACTTCTGTCATGAGAGGTGATTTCGCTTTCCCGGATTGTTAGCTTTTACCTACTAGATGCCAGTAAACTCTCCTAACTGTGTCAGCCAAAAGTGTCTCCAGGCTTCACCAAATATCTCACCTCACATTCAGCTTCTGTGGACTTTCAGTTAGACATGGGTGTTTCAGGTCCCTGATCTCTTGCTTACATGTTTTGTCACCTTGGAAAAGTTACTTAGCCTCAGCCACTTTAACTACAAAATGGGAATAATAATATATTGTTATTGTGTTCATTAATGACAAATTTGTTTTATAAGCATTCACATTGTGCAATATACATGCACATTTCAACTTTTTACTCATTTAATATATATGATGACGACTGGAGCGGTGGCTTGGTGGTTACGGTGCTTGCCCAGCATGCACAGATACAAGGGTTCAAACCCCAGCACCCATGTACACAACGAAGTGTCAGAGCAATGAAGGCCATATGAAAAACTCAATAAAGGTTGATTCTGTCTGTCTCTCTCTCCCTCTCTCACCATCCTTCTCTCTTTAAAAAAATATATAAATATATAAATGTGAATGTATACACATTTATATATATATATATATATGTGTATATATATATGAATGTATATGGTGATCCTATGAAGGGGGTAGTATTGTTAAGACCATTTTACAGTTGAAAAAAGAATCACGCCACAGCACAGAGCTTAAGCATGTTGAAAAAAGAATCACGCCACAGCACAGAGCTTAAGCATGTTGCCCAAAGTCACGTAGCAAGTAAGTGCCAGATCTGGAATTCAAACCTAGGTGGTCCTGGCACTGAATCTGGTTCATCACTATGCCAGCCTGTCCCTACAAAACTGGATGCAAAATTGATGGCAGGTGGTCTGGTATATAATTCGAATTTAAGACTTGGTGTTAATTGTTAGATTAGTGTTACCATTTTTTACAACTCTGAAAGCAGGTGCCAGGCCATGTGTTCTTTTGAATTTTTTTACTCTGTGTACTTACCTTGTGAGTTAGGAGGCACAGGGGAGCAACAGCAGTTTCTTCTGGAGAATAATGAGTCTGCATACTTTCCTGATGGATGAGAAGAGTTTGAGACAGAATTTAGTTTTTCTCATCCCCAGGGCACTTCTCTCGTATCTCAATCCATCTCTTTTGCTAGCATTGTACTGTCAAAAGACAAGGCAGGTAATATTAAGGGAGGGTCTGCTTTCATAGCATCAAGATAGGCTGAGGGACAAAAACACAGACATAGGAAAAATAGATGGCAATAGAAGAGACTAGAAAATTCACTAAATGGTAGGACAAACTAAGACTAGCATAATGGGATTCCAGAAAATGATGAATTTAAAAGTACTCTGGGCTTTAAGTGACTTTTGAATGTGCAGATGAAAAAAGAAGTAATTGTAATTAAGCAGGGCCTATGCTTTTCAAACAACAGGGTTCACTCAGCATCCTGTGAAAATGATGTTAGTGCCAGATCCCCATTTTACAGATGGAAAACTGGCCTCACTTCCATTAAAACTCTCAGAGTTGGGCTGGGGCAGTGGTCAGGGGTTGGAGCATTTACCTGGCATATGCGAGGACTCAGGGTTCAAATCCCAGTACCACATACACAACTAAGTGTAAAGCCAGATGAAAAAATAAATAAAATTGATATTCTCATCCCCCCACCCCTGTTTCCCTCTCCTTCCCTTTCTTAAAAAAAAAAAAAATCTCAGAGGAAGTCAGTTTTCAATACCTGGAAGAGATCAAATTTAAACTCCCTCCTCCAATTCAAAAGCCAAGCTATTTCACATGCAAATTCAAGATCTGGAAAGGCATCTCAAGGCCTGCAGAACCAAAGAAACTGAAGCATGCAAATCAAAATGCCATCAGTGAAAATAAGGACAAGGACATAAAACTGTCTTCTTTCAAGCAGACAATGCCTGTAATATAGTAAAATGAAAACAAGATTTTTGAGGTATGCTGGTTCCTTTACCAAGCACTTATCACTAACTGATATTTTCAATTGCTTGTTTGCTGTCTTTCTCTACTATGAAATGAGAACCCAAGAGTGTCCTTGTCTATCTCCTTTGCTTCTCTATAACATATCACGTACGATAATGATTGCTGTGTTGAGACTAATACAGTATATAATACAAAATGTGAATGTGTCAGAGGTGGGATAAATATCAAATATAGCAAATTTGTGAATAAACATAATTTAGACAGATACATTAGAATTGCAGCAATCAGTTTAAAATTCAAAATTAAGCCATGAATAAAATTGTAATCAGGACAAATATTAATTAATTAAGTAAATCATAATACATTTCTTTATTTTCATTATAGAATATCTAATAAATACTAGGCATGGATAAGAATCTAAGAATTCAGAACAAAAAAATACAGTATTATTTTTGTCCTTGATGATTGCTGCTAACTACTAAACAATGCAGACCTGTGAGTTAATATTTAAAGCACAATCAATGTTTCATAATAAAAGTCTGTACAATGTGGGCAGGTAATGCTTGTAATTTCTTGCTCCACTGCCGAATGAACAGATTTGGCAATAGCTTTCATGGGAAATAAAAGTCCTAGGCTCTTTTGTTCTCTAATCAGTGGGCTAACATAATGCAGTAAAATCTTATCCTATATTCATCTAAATTTACTCAAAAATATTTTTTGTGATCCTATTAAATATCATACAAGTGCTCAATGAGACTGGAATAAGTTAATGATGGCATAGAGTCTTAACTTCATAAAGCTTACTTGCTATTAGAAAAGAGACAATTAATACGTCCATGTACTAATAAATAAAATAATTAATAATTAGAGTGGGTACAATGAAGAGGGCACATGTAAGAGAGGGACTAATGTCCTATTGTTTTCCTTAAAAAAAATACCATAAATTTGGTTGCTTATCACCATTCAAATTTAATATCTTCCATTTCCGGAGGTCTGACATGGGCTTCAGGCTAAAAGATTGAGGTGTGGGAAGGGTCATATTTCTTCTGGAGTCCTTAAGGGTGAATCCTCTCTTACACTTTTTCGAGTTTCTGAAGGCTGCCCACTTTCCTGGCACATGGCTGGGTCACTCTGACCTTTGCTTCTTTCTGTTCCTATCTACTTATCTGACTATCCTGCTCTTTTCCTCATATAGACCCTTGTGACTGAATTGGGCCTCCCTGGACCATGTGGGGTAACTGCTCATCTCCAGATGCTTAATCACATCTGCAAATCCCCTTTTGTTGTGTAAGGCAAAATAGTCACAGGTACTGGTGATTGGGACATGAGAAGGTTTGAAAGTCCAACACGTTCTCACTGAGTATGTGAAGCTGCATATTCATTAAAACAGTTGCAATTCAAAGGAAAAGACTGTTCCATTAATCAGCCACTCTCTGAGAGAAAGGGATATCAACCAAGTGCAATGAACTCTTTGATGGATCTGTCATCTCCATGAATTTAACTCCATGATCTATAGATAACAGATACCTCAAAACTTCCCCCTAAGTTCCTGTGAAGTGGAAACCAAGATTTCCCAATTTCCTGTCATCCTCACTGATGTTGTCATTCTCCATGCCATCCTTTCTCTAAATCTAAAGCACAACGTAATGAAGTTGAGGGTTATTCTGACTCACATGATGACTCAATTCTTCAATTGTCAACTACTGTATTGGCTGGGTATTATTTTTTTTTAATTTGGGAGTATAGGGGAGACACTGTGATAATTTCTATCCTTAGGTGAATGGATATCATGAGAATTTTAGGACTGGCTTGACCTCAGCTTTGGAGGTAACATAAAAGCTACAAAAATTGCAGTGGAAAATGACTCTAAATGAAGCTACTATTGAAAGACTGATTTGGGTCAGTCACTTTAGACAGGCTTAGGGTGATTTTAAGGGCCATGGCTAGAGCTAGAGTGTAGAAAAGGTAAAACATATGTTATGTAGTTTAATTTCCTATTGGTAAGGGGATATTAATATGGTAATTTTATCCAATGAAATCTTGTCACTAATGCTCTATACCCTCCATATTTCAGATAATTTATTGTGGCTGATACTATGCTGTCATGCCTTTTATTTAACACTTTAGGGTAAGATAGTGGGAAGCACACATGTGCCAATATGAACAAAAGAGAAGGCAAATATTCATTTAAGGGAAATTTCATACACATTTAGTTAAATATCAATCCTGAAAAATCCTGGGATCTTCTGAAAGCAGTATCTCAGTGGAAGTTCTAAGTGGTATGTAGAACTAGAACATACCAAGAAAGTGACCACAGAAAGGACATAGCTTGACAATGTTGCTGACCTACTATGCTCAAGTTGCTTCGCCTTAGCTACTAAGGCCAAGAGTCAAAAGGAAGAAAACTGTGTGAATAACTAAGACAGCTATGCTGGTGCGTGTGTATGTGAAAGAAGAGTGGAGGTTCTCTTTATTCTCTGATAAATCTTTCCTAGGCCTTCATCCCCTCCTTTCCCCTTCAGCTCTTCATTCCCTCTCTGTTTCTTTTTCACATCTTCCTCCTCTTCCACCTCCTCCTTTCCTAAGTTACTAATCTGATGCAGGATTCCAGGATATCAGTGTGACCACATACACACATTTGTTTGGGAAAGTGACTCTGTCCTGAGGGTGGAGTTCCCTCTTGGCCTCTCCCTCAATGAAGCTAAAGGAACAAGGAAGGCATGACAGGTCAAAGGGCACAGTCAACCTAGCTTGTCTTTGCATAACTGAACTGTTCCTAACTTTCTCTTCGCATGTTTCTGCAGTGGGTAATGGGATGACTATGCACCATTTCTTAGAAGGCAGCTTGAACAACACATGGATTCTCCATTGTGGACAACACCAGCGCTGAGCAAATTCATATCCTGTGGTGTTGGAGCCCATTTTTGACTCGAAAAGTGTGTACTATCTCTTTGTTTTAGGTATTAATCTTGTATTTCAATTCACTGTAGATGAAAGCTCTGAATTGCAAAAGAGCCAATATATGAATGGGAAGAAATAAATCATCCAACAAAAACTCACAACTCTACTCTTCATAAGGTCCCAGGTTATGTGACCAAGCATACTGAACGGAATGCACAGAGGCAGCAACTAAAAGAGGATTATTTGTGAATATCTGCAGTATATTTGCCTTGCTCACCAATATAGGGTCCTATCATACGTAAAAAGAAGCCAATTTCTCCCTAGATTTTGTTTTTTAAAAATGTAGATTTAGATTACCATTTTAAAGATTTATACTAAGAATCTATGAAGTTCCATTAGACACGTTTATGAAAATCACCTTATTCTGTATCTTGAATCAGCTTTTAAACACCTGCACCCCAGAATAAAATCTTTGTCTTACATTCCATAACCAGAATTCAACTATTTCTCTCTTTTCTCACCGAGTGTCTGGAATGATGGAGTTTTCATAGTGGCAAAAAACTGGCCAGTTTCAACTATCCCTTCTCTCTTGGCAGATTTCACTTTATATTTTTTTAATCTAGAAGATTGTCAGAGAAAGCTTGATTTGAGCAACACAATTAAAATTGTTTCCCATCATTTCCCACCCTAAATGGGCAGTGGAATTAGAGACAATCAAGGTCCTCACACACGGAGGCAGAGATGCTTTCTACCACACTTTACATCTATCACTTTGAAAAACTTATATTGACTTTGCTATTTTTATGTACCTTGAAAATTTAAATTTGAAAAAACATCATTATTATTGATTATATTATATATATACGTGTATGTGTATGCTAGTAAAACACTCAGGAGATTAACAACCTACTATTTATACTTTATATAATAGTTAAGCTAAATATCTCTGAAAAATATCCTTGGCTTGTTAAAGAAGAAAAAAAAAAACTGCCCTTTAGTTATTGTGATTTGCTCTTGCTCCAAGCATGGAGTGGTCACTTGGCAATCACCTCTGATTATGTTTAGAAGAGAACCGTGTTAACCACAGAAATTTGGAATTACCAGTTTGATCAGATTCCCATACAGATGCATGTATGATTTTTTCATGAATATTCAGGATAAAGTCCAGTGAAGTTGAGTACATTAGCTATTTCTGAGACTGAATTTTTTTTTCTCTCGAAAAAGGCCAGGAGTTTAAGTTTATGTCTCCAACATAATTCTATCTCTTTTGACCTTGTCCTATAATACGAGGGCTTGTTCATAAATTGTATCTTTTTTTCTGCTCTATTTGATTTGTAAACTCACACATCATCATATCAAGCCATATATTTATACTGCTTTCCATCAAGCTTAGGAATATTTATTTCTTTTTTGTGTTTATTCACTTGTTTATTTATTGTTTTATGTCTGGTTCAAGCATCTCAGAAATGGTCCCCAGTTGCATATGTCTAGGATGTTTCCCCTTCTTTATTACTTAAATTTCAATTGTTTAAAAACAAAAGGAAAATTCAGGCTCCCTTTAAGATTTTAAAATATCATGCACAAACATAAATCACCTAAACTATCACATCAAATATCACATAGTTAAACCAAAGTAATGAATATAAATAATCATATAAAAGCCCTTGGGATTTTGTAGAAAACATTTCTTTAAATATTCCCGTAGACCGATAGCACTGTCTTTTTAGCTGGTGTGCCTGAAACTTTTCCTTTAGCTACTTGGGTAAAAACAGATATTCATTGCTTCAATATTTCAATAACTCCACATTTTAAAAATATGATTACAAATGGCATAATATACAATCAAATTAATATTAAAAACATTCCAAGTCTTTTTTTAAATTTCTCTAAAATATTTCAATGGAACAATTTCTGAGTTCTTGTAATCCAAAGATCCAACTCCTAAGCATCAGCAGTATACAAAAGAGGCACATGAACTGTGCCAGAACTCTTTGGAAGAAAGGGCTCTCCCCTCACCAGGTCAGAGACTTTTCATCAAAGTGAATCTTTGGCACTGGACTCCTATCTTGTGTAGTGCCCCAGGACAGCCTTCTTCAAGGGAATGGCCCAGGACAGTCTTCTCCAAGAATCTTGTCAGGAAATTGAAATCTTGGTACACCACTGCCTTTTTCGACTCAAGCTTCCATCACCATGTGGGGAGACTTTAAAATGATAAATAGATGTTTCTGTTTGAGGGAATAATGCCAGCCTGTGGAGGGAGTCAGAGCTTACTGGAGATCTGAAGACAGTGCTATTGTTCAGAACCACCTGATTTCTTCTCTGCTTTCTTCTCCAGATGCAACTTAAATTCAGGAATCAGCCTCTGTGGCAGCTTTCTTGGGCCCCCTCTCCTTTGCAGCCTTCCAGGAAGGAGGTGTGTGGCTGTCTTCAGCAGCATGAGGGCATTTTGTTTCTTGTCTATAACATTATTGTCTGAGAGTGGCAAGGGGTGCTACAATGCATGCTGACCCTTAGGTATTTACAAATGCTCATTAAATAATAAGCTAAGTATTTTATCATTAATCTTCTTTTCTGATAGGAAAGTACAGAGGAATACCAGGGTGATCCTGATTCGCCCATTGTTTTAGACACTTCCTATGTCAGGAGACTTCAAACTTCAGAAGCAGAACAATCTGTTGCTAAACCACACTAACTGTGAGAAAGAACTTTGTAATAGATATACAGACCTGTCTTCTAGTAAATTTTCATATTTTACACCTTCTTCTTCTATCCAACTTCACAAAATAATAAGTTTTATATTCAAGAGCTTTTCAGATTTTTCAGGAAAATAACTTCTCTTTGATTGCTCTGGGCTAAGAACTCTCTCTCCCTCAACTTCTCCCATCTTCCCTCAAGTGCACAGAATAACATGGTCTGTAAGACACAGAGGTCAAGGCAGACACAAAGGTCATCTGACACCTAACCTAGTGCTTTACCCAAGGTTGCATGGTTTCTTGAAGTAAGCTGCCAGCATTCTGATTCTGATTTACCTTAGGAATTTATTAATCTGATAAAATGAGCCAGGTTTAAAAACGATTCTCTTGTTAGAGTGAACACCATTTGTCAAGGGAATAATCACATCTGAGATTAATTCATTATGATCCCTTCCCTGCTCGGGATCCTGCAGGAAGGGATGTGCTGGAGGAACTGGTCCTTCATGTGCTGGAACCTCAGCTCTCAGAGTGTTGGGTGTGTAACAGCTGTGTGTCCTGCATACCTCAAACTCAACATTAAGAGATTAAACTCCACATTCAGAGGAAATAGTAATTAAATAATATGAACTGAATTATGAATGCCCAAAAGTGACCCTTCATTTATTTGTTTAGTTTCTAACAACCTTAGGTACAGCAGCCTCTGAGGAAGTCAGCTTCATGTTAACTCAGAATCTGGGACTAGTTGACTCCTCTCAGCTCAACCTGTACCAAAGAGAAAGTGCTAGATCAGGGTTGTGCCTCTTCCTGGAGAGAGGACCAAGGCAAAAGCCTCCTGACTTGGTTAGGACATACATTCTGCTGTTGGACAGAGGCCACATTTCAGTGGCTTGCACAAGTTATTGTTTTACTTTTTTCTGAGTCTAAGTGTTCCAGGGCTGACATATCAGCCTGTCAAGGATGAGACTTACTTTGTTTTGTCATGATTGAAAACTGCTTCAGTTAACTGCACTTGCCTGCATTCCAGCCAGGAGGAATAAAGAGGAGAAAGAGGAGGGTTTTTTCCTTTTCTCTTAAGTCTAATAGTGAAACACAGTACTCATATACCTTTCCCTAATAACCCAGTGGGCAAAACTTGGTCAGGTGACTAAAACTATGTGCAAAAGGATGACAGGAAAATAAAGCAAACAAGCAAATATAAACTTTAGATGGATCCACATAGATCCAACGAAAAGTTCCACTACTATGAAAAAGTGGGAGATGGAAAAAAAGAAAAAAACGCCCTGGTGTCCTGCTGCGTTAGCATGCACTTTCCCACTAAATGTAACCAGCATGGCAGATGATGTATCACCTTTTCTGTGGCCTTCACACAACTTCCTGTCCTATCATCCCAGTTCTCAAGGTCAGAAGGGAGACCATACAAACCAACCATGAGAAGTAAACTTGGGGCACAATTCCTGACTCCTACCAGGGAAGCATGGCCTTCTAACCGATAAGAAATTCCTTTTATGAGAGCAAAAATTAACAAAAATGTCTGCACACTGTATTAGGTCTCATATGATCTCCATCATTATTTTTTTCCTTGAGTTATAAAGAATAGTGAGTTATAAAAAGATAAGGCTCAGATTAAATTTTAGTTATTCTAAGCATGCATGAGTTTCAGAATGAATACTAGGCTCGGATTCTGGCATTGCTTATCTGGACGAAACCTATTCATCTCTTTTGTTGAAGCAGAAATTTTGGGATGTGATTGCACGTTAGTACTTCTTTATCCCATAGAAAGGCATCTTGCCAGTAGGTAGAATTATTATATGATATGAAAGCAGTATCACTTACATCCTGTGTTTACAGATCTATGCAAGCCTCCATGGTTTTGCTGTAAAACCAACATCAGATTCTCTACATTCCATTAGCAGGATTCAGGTGGGTGATGTTAAGGGATTTCCACCAATTAAGCAATTATTATTGTGTGCAGAAAGTCAGTTATCTGGCAGGAAAGCATATATCATCAGATCTCCTCCAGATCTTTTGCCATGAAGTTAATTTTTCATGCAATCTCCTTACCATGTCTGAAGATACATAATATGGACCAGGAAGGGCAGACATTTTTTCATATAATGGGACAAAACAATAAAGAAATAACCTTGAGAAGGGCAGATGTCAATTGATTGCAGATACCAAAACAAGGAATTAGAGGTCAAAGGAAAAAAATTGGAAAGTTGAATTAGCCCCCAGTGAAGACGGGCTGGAAAACTCTGCAGAAACAAATGACATCAAAATCTCACAACAGTTTGCATTGCAGTCCTGGTCCACGACCATGTCTGTTGTTGCTTGTCATTGCTGATGCTCTGCATGTCAGCCTTACTCTGAAATCTAGGAGAATCCTTTCTCCAGAATATTCTTAGTCATCATGAAAAAGAAAAGAGAGACACTTGATTAGCTATGCTGTGACCCTTTAATCTTCTCCTTCAGAGGCACCCATCATTCCCACTCATTTTTTATTGGTGGAAGCATGAATTCACCTGAGGTGAACAGGACATCAACATCCAACATACTGTAAGGAGGCACTAGCCATAGGCGAAAAGTAATCCATCCACCACAGAGGGCAGAGGGGACTTGGAACTCTTCACACTTATTCTCCATGGGAACTACAGGCTAATAATTTTTAAGCTCTTATTTTATACCATACACTACACTAAGATTGTGAAAGCATTATTTTATGTAACCTTCACAACATTCCTATTGTGTAAATACTTCTATTATCTCCATAATATGGATTAAAACACTATAATTTAAAGGACCTCAGTAACGTACATAAAAAATGACTGGATAAGTTAATGGCCAAGAGAGAACAGAATCTTAAGGCTGTCTGTCTGTTTTGTGATAATGCTCTGTGCTCTTGGAAGTAGAGAGGGCAGTGCTCATTCTTTAAACTTTTAAGGGGAATAAAATCAAATTAAGTAGAAGAAAGAGATGTACTGCTGTGAGATGAAGACAGAGGAAGCTAATTTTGTCAGCTCAGGCAGGAATATGCATGCCTTTTACCGTCCAGGAACGCCTGGCACACAGCAGGATGCAGCCCCTTGCCTTCAAGTAGGGGAGTCAAGGGTGTGCGCTTGGCACCCCAGTGGAATTCTTGTAGTCACTTCCTGGAGGAAATGATCACTGTGAGGAAGAGCTAACTGAGATTTCACAACCCCAGGTATGAGCCCTAAGAGGATGGCGAAACAGGTAAAATCCTAGAGAAATGAATATGACTCGCACCAGGTGAGCAAATGAGAGAGCTAATGGGAGACAGCATCCCCCTACCTCTTTCCCAATATCAGACTGATTGGGAGAAATACCTTACACAACCACAGAAACCCCAATTGGTCCCCAATTGCCTTGCTGTTTCTTGGCAGTACCTTTTGTTCCCATCACATGGCTAGTGTGGTTCATTTCTTTCCCACGTCTCTATTCCTATAAACCTGTAAACTGCTACTCATTTGAAGTAACAGGTTTGCAATTACGTAAGAATCAGAGGATCTAAATATCATCTATCACTGGACATTCATCTCTTTCATTATAATTTTACCATTACCACAACAGTCTTTTTTTGTCTCTCTAATGGTAAACTGTTGGCATTAAGAAAGAAAAAGCAGATATATAATTGAAAGGAAACACCTATTCAGCTTCTCTCTCTCCTCAATGCTATCCTTAAAGTAAACAATGAAATAAGTTGTCATGTTTCTTTTTATCTGGGCTATGGAGGACTCCAAGATGAAGCTTTTAAGGTATTTCTAAATTTCAAAAAAATGGAGATACATCAGACTAAAAATAGATCTTGAGCTCCAAGCAGGAGAAAGGGACTCATGATGTATGTCACAGGAGTAAGGAGTGCAGAGTACAATATACAGCGTTAGGTGTAGAAGCTGGAGTCTGACAGTAAGGGATACTGGGTTAAGCCAGGAGACTGAGTGGTCTGTAAGCTGAAAAAGACAATACAGAGGGGCTGGAGTGGTGGCTCAGCGGTTTCGGCGCTTGCCTGGCAAGCACGAGGACCCAGGTTCAAACCGCAGCACCATGTACACAACTAAGTGTTGGCGCAACTAAGGCCATGTGAAAAACTAAATAAAGTTGTTTCTGTCTTTCTCTGTCTCTCTCACTGTCCCTCTCTCTTTAAAAAAAAAAAAGACAATACAGAAACTGTGTGTTGGGCTCTAAGAACTGTGACTATTGCCTCTCACTTTTAGAAGAATATAGTGAAATATAATTGGAGAGAATTCTAGGTTATTAGCAAGCCATTAACATTCCCTGAAATACCTTAGTTGATAAAAATCTGGCTGACCTGGTAGCCTTTCCAAATTAGTGTCAATTAGAGGTAAAGGTCAGTTAGGACTATTGCTGTATAATTTTTATCTCTACCTTTTTCCATCTCCTGCTGATTTAGTACTGTGATCTGTAACAGGCTATGGATTAAGTTTTTACCCATTAACTCAATAAAAGAGACTATTGCTGAAAGCAATAAGTTGCCCGTAGCCTTAGAGATGATGAGAGATGTTGTCCAGTCCCTTCTTATCAAAGTTCAGTGGCACGCAAGAAGAGTTACTTGCCACTGGATCATTCTCCTTTTCATTTCTTTTTTCTTGTGAACTCATTCCTTGTATTCTAATAAAGTCAGAACTGTGTAGTTGTGTTTGCACAAATGTGTTTAACCCTCTCTTTGGTCCTCCTCCTCATCCAATTCATATTTTTAATAAAGAGAGAAGGACAGTGAGAGAGAAAGAGAGAAATAATTTTTATTTAGTTTTTCATGTAGCTCTCCTTGCTAAGAGACTCCTCTGTGTATGTGGTGTTGGAGTTTGAACTCGCGTACTCGCTCATGCAGGGCAAGCGTTGTAACCACTGAACCACCACTCAG
The DNA here is from genome assembly GCA_004027875.1 of Aplodontia rufa. Lineage (NCBI taxonomy): Eukaryota > Metazoa > Chordata > Mammalia > Rodentia > Aplodontiidae > Aplodontia > Aplodontia rufa. Next base: position 17,135 of record PVKS010036976.1, read on the forward strand.
CCCCTCCAATTCATATTTAAGGTAGATAACTTCTACCTTACAGACCCCTTGGGATCATGAGAATTAATCCTGATCTAATACAGGAGAAGAATTAATCCCCACGGTCTTCCTTATGAGCTTTGCCATCCATGGTGCTCTTCCCATGCAAAAGATTTGACTTCAGTCAAATGTGGGCCATTCAAGAGCTCAAAGAACCATAAATGAAATGAATTATGTCAATAAAGACCCAGATCCTTACCACTTTGTCATCCTCTCCAAAGGCAGAGTAGGATACTTGGTTCATCCCCAATCCTCCTTCACTAGCCAGGGGATGCAGACCATCTAGGTCAAGAAACAAAACTGGTTTGTGCAAGCTTCTGCTGGCGAAGGTGTTGCTACTTCCATATCTTAGTTACTCTCTACTTCCCTCCCTCCTCCCAGCTCTCAGCAGCTTACCAGGAATAATGATATTGAAAGCAGACATCATCTTTCTCAAGTATATTCTCAAATATCAGCCCTTTTTTGGAAGTAAAAGCTCAACATTTGTAATTCTGCTCACAGCTTTTTGAAAAGTAAAGGAGAAATTAAGGAAAAGAATATTTCCCCTTTCCTTTTGATCATGATGTTTATATATTCTTATCCTTTTACTCCAGGCCTCCTGTGGAATAGAATTAAGCAAATCCATACCTACTTCCTAATTACATTCAGTATGCTCCTTCTCTTTCCCCAGGCTCAATCTTATGTAGGATAACATTGTTCTTTGAAAAGGATAAACCAATTTTACACTCTTGTATACCAGAAACTGTGTTAGATGTAATTTTTCAGAATCATTTTACCCAATAAATATAGAAAGTGGTAGAAGGAGACCATCCCAATGAGAGAGAAGGCATAGAGCCAGGAATACAATCCAAAAGACTGTGGTTCTAAGTTAATTAATTAATCTGACACATGAGAGAAGCTGAGTTGGGAATTAGCAGAGATAAGAAAATAGTACTTGACTTTAGCTTTTATACACATAAAAAAACAGGTTTGACAAAAGATGATTGATTGGTACATCATGGTAGACCTATAGGTTCAGTTTATTTCAGTTACAAGAAAAATGTAGGTGGTAAATCAGAAAATCATTTCAGTTATTGTGTGACTACCATGTAGGATTAAGGAAAAAAAGAAGTCCCAGAATTAGACTGAAATTCCATCTTTGGATTGGTAGCTAAACTGTGTTACAATGTAGAAACATTAATTATAAAATGAAGACTTGAATGTTGTCAGTATGTTTCAGTGACCCCAAAGAATACACTTACTCAACTGTAACTGAGAGCATAAGGATTTATGCTGTGAATGTTGGCACAGACTTGGTCTGAAAACCCATTAATATTTCCTTGAGGAAAAATTGGTTAACCTGTTTGATTGCAAAGAATGTGCTGCTGGGTCTCGTTTTTCGTAACAGACCAGGAGATGAGGGTTTCTTTTTTTGTTTTGTTTTGTTTTGTTTTGTTGTTTTTTAAATTCATTTCAATGCAATGTAAGTTAAGATGTTGATAGATTTTTTCCCAAGATCATCAATGAGTTGTAATAAACTTTTTCCTGAATGAGGACGAATGTGAAACACATAATAATAATGTGAACAGGATGTTCAATCCAATTGCCATCGCTGGTCTCAAGGCAACTCAAGCACATACCTGGCAACAAGATGCTGCTCCTCTCTGCTTCCCCACAATATATTCAGAGGTCAGGGAATTAAATCCTTTGGGTGACAAATACCTCATCCCTGTCTTCTCTGCTTAGATTGTAGTGACTGGACTCTTAATGTTTCTTACCTGCCCAAATTTCTCACCAGAATGTGTTT